>PVKZ01005098.1:0-61422 GCA_004027375.1 Macroglossus sobrinus
GTATCTCATTTCATTATAATGAGTCTGTGTGGTCTGCATGATTACCCTCCTTTTACAATTAAGAAAACTGAAACACAGAGAAGTTATGTAAATCGCCCAAGGTTAAAAGCTTGTAATGATTGTGGAGCCAGGATCTGAATCCTTATCACTTAATGTCAATGGCTATGTTTTTTCCACAAAACCACAACACATGCATGTATTTCAATGGTCCTTTCTTAATTGACTTATGGTATAGTTTAAACTCAGTTAATTCTATAGTTGCTCAATGAAGACAGTTTGGCAGTTATTCTACTTCACATTTTTAAACTGCTTTCTGAAATATGACAGGGCTAATTTTCCAAACTCTTTCTCTCACTGCTAACTAAACACTGTCCAAATATTAATCAGATTTGAATACTTAGGCTAATAAAATAAGTAGGCCTACAGCTCATTTAAATAGCTCAGCCAACCCTGTGAAGAAACACAATTAGCTGATACCCTATCTGCCTTTCAATGAGTACTAGATCTGGGCAAGAACAAATAAACAAACAAAGTGCATTAAAATGTTTCAGCCAAAAAAATTTAAATTAATTTTAATTTAGTTGATTATGAAAATCTAGTAATGCAAATGTGTGAACCTAAACCCTTAAAGTCATGATAATATAAGTTCTGTAATGTATTTTCTATAGGAGTAGCAAAATATTTTTCCTTTTTACCTTTATGAACCACAGAAAAGAAAAATAAATACATACATTGTACTTATTTAAAATGAGGGTCCTCAATGTTCTATCTGTAATAACCCAAATGCCAGCATTAATCTATCTCTAAACCCAAGACGCTTTCAGTTCAGACCCCAGTGAAGACATTAGTAATGCATACATAAACTGTGCCAGTTCAATACCCACAACAGAACACAGAGCATCCTAAGACTGGATTGGGAAATAAACTTCAAATAAATCCCCAAGTTGAGGATTTAAACATGCGTGGGAGCCAGGGTTTTGTGTTTTTTGTTTTTGTTTTTGCTTTTGTTTGTTTAAAGTTCATAATAGAGAACTCGATCTTTAAAATAATTTTATTCATTATTTCATCACAACCTACATTTTTCATCTGTGTTATAAAATCCTACAAAGAAAGAGGAGCTTGGCATGATCTGTCCTCAGAAAATTCAAGACAGTACAAGAAAACATAAATATATCAAACATCAACAGATACAAAAAGTGAACATTGTTCTCATTGTCTAATAACTTTTCATTTGCAAAACAATTCCATCTGAGTTGTTTTAAGTAGCATTTCCTCTAGTACATTTAATTATAAATACATAATATTTATAAACTAGATTGAGATAGAGGATAGTAATTAGAAGTCACATTTAAGTGATCAGAAATTAAGATAAAGTATCTCCAAAACAGTATGTCATAAAAATATAATTTGACTTAGAAAATGTAAATGTTCGACACTTTCATAAACACCTGTACAGCATAAAAGAAGGCATTTCTATGTGTAAATAAGTTATAGGAAGGCTGGGAGACGATGATAGATGATAGATAGATAGATAGATAGATAGACAGACAGACAGACAGACAGACAGACAGACAGATAGACAATAGATAGATAGATAGATGATAGATACATATAGATATTTTTTTTACTTTTCAATTCAGGAAATGTAAAATAAGTATTTAAGTATTTGAAATAAAGAAAAGTCAGAATTCAACTCAATACAAAATAATTTTAGGTGCACTCATATAGATAAGACTTAAAATTTTTCACGTGAATTATATTTATGTGAATGAAGTATTATTGAATGACCCAAAGTATGGTCATCATTTAAAGAATACCTCTGGTAAGTTCTTTATTAAAAACAATTAACTGCTTTCTCATTTATCTGATATTTGATATCGCATTTATCAAAATTTTCATCCTACAAATATTTATTGGGCACCAGCATGGTCCTGTAGTCAAGGAACTTAGAGTATACTTGTGCAAATGAGTACATAAACAATTTTACTGAATAGATACAGTGTCTTGCTCTGTGCTATCAAGAAAATGAACATGACCTGTAACAAAGAATAGATTAATATTTTAGACTGAATAATTATGGAAGACTTCTCCAAGGAAATGACATCTAAACTAAGTTAAGAACGAATTCACCCATCATGCAGGAGAGCATGAATATGTGGGGTGAATTGTGGTAGAGGGAATCATGTTTAAAGGCCTGAGTTGTGAAGAAGGCTGGAGGATAGTTAGGAAGGAGGGAAGGGGCCAGAGATTGGATTACATAGGCTGGGACTGTGAAAAGGAGATTGGCATTTAATCCAATCCATGTTTCTGAACAATCATTCATGCTACAATGCAGAGAATTAATTGAAGAGGGGTAGCATAAAAGGTAAGCCATGTATGCGTCAGGTGGCTATTGTATAATTGGAAGGATGATTATAACTGGACTAAATGATCATAGTGGAAATATAGGTCACTGGACTTGATGACAGAAGCATCAGGGCTTGTTGGTTGATTGGATGTGGGCCTTGATGAAGAAGTTTGCATCAGAGATGTCTCTCACTTATATATACAATCCAGATCTTTATATAAACTTTTCTGATATAATATAAAAATTGTGTTTTAAAAGTATGCACTAATTCATTACATTTGAAAAATACACTTTGATTTGACAAGAATTCACTTAAGCTCTTCAAATACAAATTGTCAATACTGTTTATAACAAAATTTTGATGGGGAAAAATATATTGAGCCAAACAGAGATACCTGCAATTCTCTCTTTCTTTCATAATGTAAAGTGAGCATTCATTTCTCTTTTTTATTCTTTCAAAATCTTTAATAACTTCCATCAGTGTTACTGTCGATACTTTATAAAGCTAACTTAAATCCTTACTGACTAACCTAGAAATGATTAAAGGAATTCATTTAACTGGACCAGTGCTTGGAGTGGGGCATTTGAGTACTCTATCTAAGTCTAAGCTATGGATTCAAATCACTAGAGAATAGTTGAGGTAATGAGAGTGACCTGGAAAAACCAGTTTCACAAAATAAAGAAAATAAAGGAGCAAGAAGAACATAATTCAAAATGCACATACTCTAAGTCTAGTGACGTAAATTGTTATACTAACTTAAAACTTTAATATTTAGAAATTTTAAAAATGACATTAAATAATTGCTCAGAATACTTTGAGATGTCAGGTTCATTGGCTCCATTATTGAAGAATGCTCAGAATTTGGATTTTCAGAGTTTATAAGCCACATAACAAAGCTCATATAATCCTACCAATTTCTACTGAATTTTTGGTACAAACTATGTTCTCTGCTGCAGTTTTCACCAGTTTATGTCAAGTGTCTGGATATTATGGAAACATAAACTCTAGGTTTTCGCCCAATATTTTCCAAGAGATTCACCTGCGCATTGGAGCATACAGAATGGCCAACAGCAGATTACTGTAGTATACCTTACAGATAACCCACAAAGATAAGAAGAGTATTGTGTATTCGAGGAGTATTTATAATAACTGAAACTGAGATAGATGCACCTGTGAAGACCCAGCCTCCTGGATCTTGTTCAATGTGGAGGAGGTTCACTCTCCCTTCCTCCTTTCTGTCTCCCTCCAGAGAAAAAGAACCGGCAGGCTATACATATTTATATACAGAGATTTATTATAAATAATTGGTTCACAGGCTAGTGACTCAGTTGAGGTGATGTTACAGATGAAATGTGAAGGCAGTCTGCTGGAGAATTTTTCCTTATTCAGGGAGGCCAGTCCTTTTATGCTATTCATGCCTTCAACTGATTAGATAAGGCCCACCAGATTATGTAGAACAATTTGCTTTATTCCAATGATTATAACATTAATCTCATACAAAAATACCCTAGCAGAGACACCCAGAATAGTGGTTGGCCAAATAGTGGTTGGCCAAATAGTTTGACCCAGTCAAACTGACATATGAAATTAACTATAATACATTTTGCCGCCCACCATCTTCCTGCAATACAAAATCATACAATGGAAAGGATTAGGCCTTGAATCTAAGGACTACCTTTTAGGCCCAGTTGGCAATGTAGTTTAGTAGCAGAGATACAAGTGGGCTTTGATACAAATACACCTGGGTCAATCCTCTAGTCATCAGTATAGTTCAGGGACCTCAAGCAAGTTTTTTGACATCTCAGAACCACAGTTTGGTTCTTTGAAGAACAGAGATTACAACATCTCTCTCATAGGTTCACTATGAGAATCAACTAAATAACATCCCTGGAAGTTCCTGGCATATGATAGGCTGCCAATGAATCTTATCCTAGCAGGAGTCCCAGCAGTGTTGTTTGCTACTGATATTCAGCTGTGCCTGGCTGTCTGGTAGGGTGGGGCTGCCAGAAGACTGTTTACTTCAGGAAATAAAGAGCCTCCTGGGAAAGAACTCATACAGAATGAGACTTTCAGACAAGCTTGGCCGTAGAAGAAAAAGCCTTAGTGATCTGAGGGAAAGCTGGCTTTGACTCTCTGGTTCTATGTTTCTCCCCCAACCCAGCCCCTCCCCCAAGTACTCATATCAGAGTCCTGGGGAGAAAGGAGACTCTGAGCAAAAACAAAGAGAGCTATTCCTTGTATAAATATCTGGTTCATGTTTTTTCCACACAGGAGAGAATTCTGGCTCCTCTACCTGCCCTGGATTGGTCCCTTGGCCTGGTAGGTCTGATTTCTAAGCCCAAATCAGTCTCAGAACCTGGATTCTCTGGTTGGGTTGTTTGAGTGAAGTAAGCACCTTGCTTTCTTTCTGTCCTTCCCAAGTCTGCATTCTCTGGATAGATGAGCATTTACAAGGACCTCCAGAGGGACTTAGCTCTTCTAACCGAAATATAAAACTCCAGTTCCTGATTAGCAACTTAACAGGACAAGCCACCTTTTATACTGCCAGGTACATTCCCTGAAGGGCCACTATGTCAATTGAACCCACTACACCAGTCCTCCAAACAAAGAAGCACATGCTCAGTAGAATCAGGACAGCATCAGGAAATCAACTTGGGAACTTGCCCAGATATGAACTGAAATGACATTTCAGTTTTACAGTCTGAAATTAGTCAAACCTGATACACCCAGAATTAGATATCATTCTTTTGACACTGAAGCTACCTTTGTTGCCCCAGTCTGCAGTCCCCACCCTGTACTGTCTTTCAGTAGATAAAAACCTTTCTGCTTTTCATCCCCATCAAAAATAGTTCTTCTAGATTAGTGCTATCCAATGGAATTTTCTGCAATGATAAAAATCTTCTATATCTGCAGTATCCAATGTGATAGCCACACATGACTATTGAGCACTTGAAATGTGCTAGTGTGACTAAATGACCTAATACTTTAATATTATTTTAATAAGTTTAAATTGCAAATATGGTAGCTAGTGACTACCATAATGCACTATGCAAATCTAGGTAATCACTCCTCAGCCACATGAGACTTGTTTCTGTCATCCAATGGACCTATAATCCTGTTTCAAGGTCCAAGATCCCAGCCTCAATGAGGAAATTCATAGACAATAATTATAGTGCAAGTAGCTCTGTAAATCCTCAAACAATCCTGAGGCAGTCAGTTATCAATGTAACCCTAAGCAAGTTGTTTTGAGGTTCACAACTTAGAATCTCTAACAATAGAAACCCAAAGGGTAAATACCATTTGGTTGTCTCTCCAATCCCTAAAACTCTTTGGAGTTTCCTTGATTCACCAGGAAGCTCCCAATGGATCTTCTTCAGTCACCCACCTTGCTTACCTGTCTCGCTCATGCTCTCCCCTAATAGACTTAGGGATTACCCTTCTTCTAACTCCTGAAGGCCAAAAGTATACTCATAAAATAAAAGCATTTTTCTACACCTAAAATGTTTTTAAACTTTGTCATTATTATTTTTTTTTTTGTCCTTAACAGAGCCCATTCTATATGCTATATATAGGTTTTCAGAAGCTTGTTCTGGTGGAAAACTAAGTGGTTTTCAAAATCTATTCTCAAATTTAAGAGTACATAGATCAGGACAGATGCAGGTAATTCTTGGAATTCACTTTCAGAAAATCTGAACTAGAAAAAATAACTTAAGTATTTTAATTTCATCTGTGGGCATGGTACAAAACTTTGATGCAAAGTTAAGTGCAAAATGAAAAATGCACCTTTCAATAATCAAAAGCATATTCTCTTGGTTTTTAGTTTCTTCTGAAACTTTCAGATCACTTATATCCTGCAGTGATGTGCTTGCTTCTTTCTCAGAAATCTAAATCAAAGAACCTCCTGAACCCACCTCAGAAATTGTTCCACTCTGAAGAACACTATACCACACCATAATCTAGTTGCCTGGTCACCCTTCAGCCCTAGTGTCATTCCTAGGGCCCATTATACACAGGCACGCAGGCACAAGTCACTGCCTCTCAGACAGCAAATGAGGGCTTTTCAGACAGCCTATGACACTTTATGCCATACCTCCTTCTCACATCCAGCAGACACAGGCTTAATTTATCTGTCGGAATGATGACTCTACTCCTGCTGGTAACCTTGAGTTCTTAAAGCTCTGACATATGATAACAACAAGGTTTTGGTTGGCAGCAAGCCTGTGACAGATAAGAAAAGCTTGTGCATTAAAAATAACATTAGAAAGCTCATGGGCTCCTGAAAACTTCATTCCTGCCTACGGCTCCCAAAGGTTTCCTTGCTTCTAGAACATACTATTTTCTGTCCTCTGGAGACAAATCCATTTGACATGTATTTGTCACCTACAAATCAATGAATAAATCAAGCACATTAATAGCATTTTAGAATCTTTGGAATTCAGGCTAACTTGGGCAGTAGTCATGATAGACATTCAGGAATATGGGAGGGAGGCTAGGAGGAGCCGGCAGAGACATTTAATTACTTAGAAGGAGCAGGGACTGGGATAACTGAGCCAATTGCACCAACAAGCTCTGGAGGATAGATAAGAAGAACAAGATCCAGTATTTGAGTATCAGCATTTACTTGAAGGGCACAACAGTGAGAGACCGAGGCAGCAGCAATCATCCTGAGCATGTATGTATATATATCAGGATCCTAATAAACATCTGGGCCTAATGGTATGTTGTTGAACACAATATGCTTATGGCTTTGTTTTAAGTAAGGCAGTAAATTAAAATTAAGAGATGCAAATTTAGGCAGACAATGACCAAGTGACTATAACAACATATTTCTTTGTTCTGTCTGAATTAACTCTCTTTGTGCCATTCATGCTATTCCTCAAGATAACTGAGTCAAATTTCTTGATACTTGGACTCTTCTATAAAAATACAGGCTACATCATAAAACATACCATCTTCGCCAATTGTAGGCTCTACACACTTAGTTGTTACCATCTCTCCATGACATCACCATTTTAGTCAAAGAAAATCCTCCTAGGGAATCAAGAGGGCTCAGGCTGATGTGTAGGATTGCAACAGTGCTCTGCATTTAACTCAGCTGGTTGGGTCATGCCTTCCAAGTTAATCCTCTATGGTATCTTCCTTGTCCTTCTTCCCTGCCACTCTCACCTCAGTTAATTTTAAGACTACTGTCAAAAGAGGGCTATTCAAACCAAGCCAACATTTTGAAAGTGAAAATAAAAATGCTTGTGAAAGTCATATTAATGCTAACTAAATGGTAAATGAAGTAAAACTAAAAATATAAGATCACCAAGAGGGGAGGTGGTGGGAAACTAGTTATAATTTATAGATGCAAGTTTTTCATGTTTTGGGGAAAAAAAGGTATCAGCCAACATAAAAGATATTTCTGTTCAATATAAATAGGCATTAATTTGCATGTGTTTATTACTCCTAATTTTCTTAATTTGGAGGTCAATTAAGAAATTGATAAACCTCTCTCCTGAAAAGAATAAAGGAAAAAATGTTAATATACCATTAATATGCTCACCAGAAAATGGAACTCAGGCATCATTGCTGAAGGTAAATGTCCATGCTAGAATGACCAGATGGAAGGCTAATGAAAAAGTTGTCCTCTTCACACCTCAAATAATGGATAAAATTGAATTTCATCTGCATATAACAACAGGCATACATAAAATGTTTCACACTTGAAAAGTAATACCTGTTAAACTCAGAAAAAAAGCTTTCTACTACTTATTCATGCAAGTTTCATAACTTGTACTGAATCTGAATAATCATTTGTATATTTATTAAATACCCTAAAAAGTCAAGTTATTTGAGGAATGTATATATTATCTATAAGAGATAGCCAACCAATATCTACAAAGTTTAAACTGATTGAAGAATATTAGAAGAGGTTTGGAGGGAAAAAAAATTCCCTAAATGAAACTTCCATTTTGACCACATCATATGTATAAAGAATTGTGGAGAAACGATTCATGCTTCTTCCCTTCAGTAAAATAGAGATATTGCAAATTTGGCTTTAAATGAAACAAGGGGAATATCCACCTTTCAATCATCCATCCATTCAGCAAACCTTTGTTTAGTGTCTACCAAATATTTGACACAATGCTAGCTAATAGAAATTCAAGTTAATTGATAAATGCATCTTAAAATTAAAAGTGCTATTCTCATTCCTGCTATGAGTTGCTCTCCCATTATCAGCTGACCCATTGAAAACTATTAAATAGGAAAGAGCATATGAATGTGGTAAAAGAGGAGAATGAGAACAGGATGTATGTGTGCTGAGGCTAAATCCATAGGCAAAAGATATAAAGGAGGCTTTTCTACTATGCATGGATGACATGCACTCTGAGATTTATTGAAGGTTTTACACTGAGCAATAATGTGGTCATATCTTTGTTTTAGAATATTTGGATATAGGATTGGTTGGGGTCAGGGTCAAAGCTGGTGGCAAGTGGGTCAGTAATGAGTTGTTGCTCTGATCAAGGGAAAAATTTAAAGCAGTTTGGCCTGTAACAGGGGAGGTGGGAGTATCCAAGCATGAAAAGATTCGGGCGATATTTAAGAGTTTGTTTCCACTGGACTAAATGATTGAGTGGATAGAAGAGATAAAAAGAGGAAGAAGGTAAAGATGATATTTCACTTCATCTCTCTACACCCCAATATTTTCATCTATAAAATTAATTTATTATCATAACAGTATTTACAATGTGGGGTTGTGAGGATCAAATGAAAACGAAAGGAGAATCATTTTGTAAACTGAAAAGCTCTATATAGATGTTTGTTAAAAGCAACAACGACAAAAAAAAAAGGTTTTAGGGGAATAAATTTTCTTCTTTGATTCTTAATTTCTTCATCCACAAAAATGAAATAGTGAGGTTGCCTTTGGGATCTAATGTTCCTTGACTCTACAACACTTCTTGACAAAGTAGAATAATTCATTCAATTTCTTGGGCTGAGATGTAAAGATAAGCCAGTAATCACCACTACCATTTCAAAGATAAACCTTTAATTTTGCTTCACGCCTAATAGTAGGCAGGTTCCTTACAACCTCTCAGGTGAATGAAGACTCTATTGCTTTTCAAAGATGTTCTGTCCTCTCTTTCTCTAGACTTCTTCATATCTGCCTAAGTTTTCAATGATGGCACCAGGATCTATTCCAAAACTAATAAACTTCAACAAAATGTCTGAAAAAAAAATTCATTGATTGTGTGTTTAAATAGCCACAGTTGTTATAGTTGTATTTCAAGTTTAGCCAATTAATCCGTCATTGATTTATCCAGAAAGAATAAACAGAAAAGATAAGTTTACTCTAGATGAGGCCTTATCATATAAATCATTCTACAGTAATTCAGAAACCACAAATATTCCAGTTGTTTCCCCACTTCCCTTTGCAGCTTTAGACTGGTCTTGAACCTTGCAGGATCCCTAATCTCCATGGACTTAACTTCTTATCAACTTTCTATTTCAGAAAAAAATATATGCAAAATATTACATTTATTTAGCATTTCTCTTCAGGGTCAACTATTTGATGTCACTGTGATCAGAGAGAAATACAAGTCTCTGTATGTATTTTTTTTCTGGCTGAAAATTATAATTGTCTACATTCAGATCACTCTTCAAAGCATTAGTTTCACACCAGATTTCATTCAAGTTTGAAAGCCACCAACTATTTTTTTCATTGCAACTACTTCTTGGTTTCCAACCAAGAATTATAAAAAAGGTATCATCTATAGAAATAAGAAAAAACTCTTAACTTACTTGGAAAAGCATGAGAACAGAGAGTCTTAAAGAAAACTAATTGTTAATTCAGCCAACCACCAGGGTAACTCAGAGATAGATGTTTAAAGATACATATAAAAATCAGAATTGAAGAGAATGACAATTCTAATCTCGTCTTAGTTTTTTTTTTCTCTTTAAGAATAACATCCATTACAATTTTTTTTCCATGTATAGAGCTCCTTATTGTTTCTAGCTCATTAATTTTCCTCTGTCTCTCCCAGAACAACACATTTCACCATGGTTTTGCATATGGGAGGCATAAACAAAGCAGGACATTTTAAGGCATGATCCCATGTGGCCTTCAAGAAGTTTATATTTCCCTGGAAACTCTGAGAATCTTTTGCCCAGCTAAAGAGAACATCTGCTTCCTCTTAGCAACTTTAAGCACACTTTGATCCTGACGTCTTTCAATATCACCCACACAATGTATTTGAGGTTTTCCTGAGTAAAATGGAAGAACGGAGTGACATTTGAGTTGGGGGCAAATTGCCACTTTCCAAGAGACATTTAACTTAAGGTTTTGCTCGGGGATCAAAAAGCATAGGGTTAGTGCTGCTTATTCTTGGTTCTTCCTTAGAAACCTCTTTCTGCAATAACACTTAGCAGCTATGTAGCATTCTTAAAACATTAAACAAATTACTCCTCAACCAACCCTTCGTCTGGAAGTCGATTATGTACAATATAATTTGTAGATGAAAAACCAAGAAATGAGCCGACTTAATTAGAATTCAGATGCATACTCCATGCTTCCCATTATCCTTCTCCCCTGACCACCAAGAGTTTCCATGTGTCAGCACGACTGCAGCCAAGATCATCTAGTAGCATTACTTTGTGATAATTGTCTACTTCAAATTTAAAATGTTCTACCAACTACATTATTTTGGATTCCTTTATTTTTTAGTTCAGTCCAAAGTACCTACTGTGTGTAGAGTAATCTTTTAGCCATTATAGTTCATTTTTTATCAAATTAAATAATAATCTAGCTCAGAGGTCAGAAACTACACAGCCCATGGTCCCTATTTTTATAAATAGAGCTTCAGTGGAACACAGGTATACCCATTTATTTAGATATTATCTATGGCTGCTTTTGTACTGTAATAGCGGAGCTGAAATTGAAGCTTGATTCAGTAGTTGTGTGAAAGATCATACAACCCACCAGCCCCAAATATTTCCCATGTGGACCTTTATGGAATAAGTTTGCCTCTCCCAATTCTAGCTTGGCAATTTTTAAATACCTCATCTCACTGCATGTGGCTCTCCTAAGAACATGGTTAAAGGGACAGATACTGCGCTCAAGAAACTGTGATTCGGTAGATCAATGGGTGTGGCATGCAGGGATCTGTATTTTTATAAACTTCTCACAGGTTTTAGGTAGTATAACTCCATTTGAAAAATGCTGTTCCAGGTGATACAGTTTAAGAGTATTCAATAGACAGAATTTTTTTAAATGGAAGGAGTGCCCTTGGGATGAGATTAAGGAAAGACTTCTTAGAGATAGTAATTATCTGCAAGTTTTGATGGATTTGAATTGTTAGAGAGAAAAGCTAAAATTTACTCCAGGCAGTAGAGAACATAATTGTAAGCCAAGATGCAGAGATGGGAAGGCACAAGGATGGGTGAAGTGTGTAGTAAGGAAACAGAACTAACCAAAGCTAGGGTGTCACTTAGGAGTCATGAAAGAAAAGATTTTATTTGTATAGAGTTGGGGATCAGTGTAATAGATGCCCTTGAAGGCCTATTAAAAAATACTTTCAATCCAAATCAAGATCTATGAGCTTCAGTAGAGTTGATCGAGCCAGTGTATCCCAATGTCTCTCATGAATGATGGAGTTCAAATATTGGATTAAAGTCAGGAGACAGAATTAAATCAGTGGCCACTTTAGAGTTTGAACTTGCAACATTAACCTCATAAGCAGTGTCTTCAAACTTTAACATGCATCAGCAACACAAAGAGGGCTTGTTCAAACTTGGAAAGCTGGATTTCCCTCCACAATTCTGATTGGGTAGGTCTGGAGCAGGGCCTGGGAATCTGAAATTCTAATAAGTCCCTGGTGATGCTGATGGTGCTGGTCCAGGAACCGCATCTGAGAATCACCGCTCTAATCAAATGAGACAAATGGCTGCAAAAGAAGGGTCACATAGAATGTTTGTAAATAGCTTTTGTCACGCTGAAGCTCACTCAGTTCTACTACAGTGGATAAACTGAGGCAAAAGCACTACTGTTCTTCAAGGAGGAATTTTAGATATCTCACCAAATTCAGTTTGAACAGAAACCAAATTGAATTTGTAGAATAATAAATAACAGTAGAAATAAGAACAGGCTTTAGAGACCATCTAGTCCAGCCTTTTATTTTATAAACTAGATGGAAAACCTGAAAAACAGAGAGGTTACATGGTTTAAGTGCATACAGCTCCTAATGGCAATCCAAGGGGTTTAATTCTCCAGGAGAAACCTGAATAATAAAAATGGGTGATATTTAATATTAAGGAAATAAACTAGGACTTAGTTCATGTCCCCTTAGTTTACTAAACAGCTTACAGATGGCAACACTACATGAATTCTCATGTTAGTAATTATAACTTCCTCATTAAAGAAAGGCCCATATTTGCAAAAACAGATACCAAAAGAATTAATCAAGATTAAAAATCAATTTTGGCTTTTGAGTAATTGATTCAAAACTTTTTACTATATTACCTCATGCTTTTAAATGGCAAATCATCACATTACTAATATGACTCTACCTAGTTCTCAAGTGTTTTGCTGAATTTCACATGTAAGGAAACTGAAACTTAATTCTGGTTCAAGTCCTAGTCCCTGATTATGGGTAAACAACAACTCAGGTAACAGCTGCAACTGACTGAGAGTGACATCTAAGCAGAGATGCTTTTAGCTACCTCTGGGCTCCCAAGACACTTAGAAATAATTCAGATATGTCTTCTTATCAGCTGGGTATTAGCAGCCTGTAAATATGTGTCCCCATCCACATAATGAGTTCTGACAGAGTAAAAGCCACCTGGAAACATTTAAGCATCTTTTTTCAAGAGGTGGTTTAAGCTACTTTTTCCCAAGGGACAAGCAATCAACAATATATTATTTTTAGTTTGTTGACATGTGGAATGTGTCAGGCTTTTATTTTGTCATGTTTTGTTTTCTGTTTGCTTTCATTTGCTTGCTGTCTGTGTTCTTCATTTGTCTTTAAAATGTAGAACAAAAAAGGATTGGTTTCTTTTTCCAGCCTCATGTCATATGTAGATAAAAATGAGTTAATCTTTAATGAAGCAGAAAGTGAGTTATATAAAGGCAATTCCCTTCCAGACTTTACATGATGGCTCTTGTTCATTTTATTGGTTCATCAACCAAATGGTTATTTATTCATATATCCATCCATCATATATCGAACACTACTACGTGGAAAGCATTTTGACAAATTTAGGTTCCCCCCAACAATGTAATTATTGGAAAAGAAGAAGGAGTAAGAAAATACTGCTTCCACACTAGGCTCAGTTTCAGTTCTAATTTCTCTTTTGTTCCATCATGGTATAATTTCTGCATTCTTGGCTGGTTAATCATTTCACAAACAAGATTACTCTTCCATCATTTTCAAAGTGATAAAACAAAAGATTTAATCATTTCTTTGCTTGGAAATTCTAGGTAGCATGGAATATTCTATTCTTTATAAGTTTAACACAATTTTCCTCAGCCTGGTGGTCCCAGGTATTTATCTCTGGTGTTCTTTCCTAACCTAGCCTAACCTTGAATGAAGCCAGCATTCGAGTCAGTCCTGACTATGCACAAACTCTCAAGCAAGTAGTGAAGAGCCCATGTTGGAGAACCCATATTGGAACTGGGCAGCTTTCTTTCAACCTAGAATAAATTCCACCTCCACAAAGACAATAAATCCTTCAAAGACCAACTCAAAGTTCAACCTCCTCTACTAGGCTCCTGTGGGAGCTGGGACGCCACAATGAGATCATTCTCTGTACTTTTAGGACACTGAGGTGTATACATCACTCACTGGACACATCAAATTTTGCCTTATGAATTATTGTTTTGAAATATATGTACTATAAACTCTTTGAGGATAAATAAAAGCAATATTCTCTGTTAGAGAATATTTATTGACAATTTTCTCCAATAGAAAAGTGTCCATGGAATCAACTAAAAAATCAAAAAATCAAAACCTTAAGTTACTAAAGGCAGTTACTAAATAGGTTAACATTTCTGAAGTCATTACTGTTGAATTTAAAAGGGTTGTTGTTGTTTTTAAGAAGCTTGGAGAATTAATTGATCTTCCTAATGTTACATAATGCAGCCTTGAAGTAAGTAGTATGTTTGTTCTTCAAAGAACTTTAGAAATCTTTACTAATTAACTCATTAATCACTAGCTAAACCAGTAAACTGAAAAGAAGTTTGCAAAAAGGAAAGCAAGTGGTTGTGAAAGTAGTAATTTAAAAACAACCATATTCTAGAGAGTGGAGGGAGGAGCTGGTTTTTGTTCATTTGGCCATATGTCAGGGTGGGTTTTCATTGTTTTTTTTGTTTTTTTCTCTGGCTTTGATATTAGATAGTATCTTGCTGAATGTTGCCTGTTATTACAAATAGCTCACAAAGCCAGCTTTTCACACATTGAATGCTAGGGTTTTTCATTTCATAAAACAGAATGAGAAATGAAGAAAACACTATATAATGCCCTTTAGGCTGAAGCACTAAAATGTGCTTCAAAAAACATGTAGGAGGAAGATGGGAGGAGGGAGGAGTGAAGAGATGATGCAAAAGAGCAAATCCCATTTTAGTAAATGAACCAAATCCTAGAATTAGAAAGAAAATCCTCAAAATGACAGCTAAAAATGTCTGACAATTTTAAACCTAGGATAATGGCAATCTATAAAATTTAGGCTTAAAAAAAATCAACATTCTCCAAACCTTTGACCTATATTTTGAAAGGCATCTATTCAGGTATTTTCTGATACTTCTGACGTTGAGATAAACAAACAGGATGGTGTGAATGGGTGTAGAGCAGTCTCATGGTAATGCACATTCTCACCAATTTATTCACCCTCAAAGCAATTTTAAAATCAATTCAGTATTTCCTGGATAGGTTGACGTCATCCCACTCATATCAGCGTGAAAGACCAAGCTTCTTGCTTTGTGCTCATTAAAATTCTGTATAGCACACTATGCAGTAGCTGATGTCTATTTTCAGGACAACCATAAAACAAAGCAATAAATGTTCTTGTCTCTGAGGCCAAGGTGGGTAGAGCAGAGAGGAGTATTGTGGGATAAGGTCTACAGATAAGGAGAGGAAGCATGGACTCTGTTAATGTTTATCAAATTCTAATTATAAAATTAAGTGTCAGCCATGCATAGTTAATAAAGCATCCAAAATACAGGAATGAATTCAAGAGTACTTTAAGAATTCTAATCAGAGAGACCAACTAGGAAGGTAGTGACAGTCAGTGTAATCTGGGGACAATGACTTTATACCAAGGAAATCGAAAATACCATTCTCACTTTTTCGTTTATTATTGTCATTAGTTTTAATTCTTATAACCCATTTATACAGGAAAATATCTGTGACCCATCTTGGTACTATTTGCATAAATATGGAACCTCTTCTTTCAGATGTGTTTTGTGTGTGTGTGTGTGTGTGTGTGTGTCTATAGTGTGCATGCATGTACATTTTATAATTGTTGAGTGATACTGATAAATAAAATCAAATGTTTCAAGTGTACAATTTAACAATATGTCATAAATATTGCATTGTGTTCACCACCCAAAGTTAGACTTCCTTCCATCACCAAATATCTGACCCCTTTTACTCCTATCTACCTCCCTCCCTTCCCACTAATCCACAATTCCTGTCCATGAGTTTCTGTGATGTTTGTTTGTGATGGTTTTGTTGCTTTCAGTTTTATATCTCACATATGAGTGAAATTATATGGTTTTCAACTTTTTCTGTCTGATTCATTTGGCTTAGCATGATTATCTCAAAATCCATCATATTACATTTGATGTCACCAAGACCCCAGATCATGATCGCCATGGTAAAGGAACTGTCTAGGTAAGGCTTTGCATTGACCCTGGATCTAAGGGTTGCATTTCACTCTGCTATGATGAAGGGAAATGGGGTGGCTAAAAAGAACATTAAAGTTTTATAGAGCTGTGAGAGCAGTTGCTCTCTTTCCCCCAATGTGAGATGCAACTTTTGTACAATCATGTCATTCAGCTAGGCCTGAAGAAACCCTGTGGCTTGTCCTTCGGCTGAGGAAACAAACCTTGCAAAAGAAAGGCTCTCCTACAAACAGAGACATTGCTCTCAGAATACTCAGAGAAAGGTACATGCTGTGATTTCTTCAGTCCCACCTAATAGGTAGAAGTGGTTGTCCACTAAGAAAAAAATGACCTCAAATTCAGAACAGGAGTCATTTTGTTTTTGAGTATTCCATACCAAGTATTCTTTCTACCTAGACAACATATATACCCTACTCCAATGAGGTGCCTGGCTTTCTTCTTTCAGCTTCATACACACACACACACACACACACACACACACACACACACACACACACACATCCAATGGGACCATAAATATGATAAGAGACAAATCTTTTATTCTAAGAAGGACAGGCTGACTTTTCAGAGTTCATTAGAAACACCCCAGAATATACCCTCAGGTTTAGAATGGGATTCCATGTTCAAAGGCAATAAAGAATTACCTAAAGACCCAGCCTCCCTCTCCCTCTGGGTCAAGGAGAAAGGAATATGGACAGAGTTCTTCCAGGAGGAATTGGCACGGTGCCCACTTGGCTCAGAAAGGAACCAGCTGCCTCTCTGCTCATGTACTCTATTTTCAGAAACAGCCTGGTTCCAGTTCTCTGCTGGAAGCTGTGGCCTGGACCAGAGCAGCCAGGAGGGGACCTCCTGTACTGCTGGAGTCTTTGGGAGTGGGAAGTATACCACTACAATTCATGACACAGAGTGACCTAAAGGAGACACCCTCAGTTTTTTGTTTTCCTAGGCTAGGTCACATAGCCCTTTGAAATGGCATGATGGTACCACTGCCCAGTGGATAGGACACAGCTTTTTGTTCCCCTAGGACTTGAAAAACAAAGGAGGGAAGTCAATACCATCTCTCTCTTAGACCAACCTGGTTGATTTCTCAGCTTTGCCACTTTCCAGCTGTGACCTGGGGCAAGTCACTGAACCTCTCATCTACAAATGGGGATAATAACAGTCCCTACCTCACTGTACTTATGAGGATTAAAGAAAGGCACATTTTCAAAGGGCTGAGGAAAAGTGCCTGGAACACAGGAAACACCTCTCCTGCTTGACTTCCCATTGACCTGCTCTTAGACCTTGAAGGGAAGACGAAAGAAGAACCAGGCTGCTGTACTCATGCTCCCTCCCATGGGCCTTGGTGGTCCAGGCTGAGTAGGGCTGGCACTGCCTTCAAATTCCACCCTGACCCGCCCCTGCATTTCTCTGGGCTGAGTGAAAGCAGAGATGTTGGCTGATAAGCTGAAAGTCACGAATGCCCTCATTACACTGAAATAAGCTAATTAAGAAGTCTATAAAAGGAAGCCGTGGCACTGAGGAAGAGCCTGGTCCACTTACTGAGTACAGGAGTATAGGTTCTGGAAAGCTGCTTTTAATGGAATGCTGGGACTTATTTATTATTAACAACATGAAGGAGAAAATGGAACCACTGAGTCTTTTTTTTTTCATTCTATTTTGAGTTTCTATTGCCTACAAATAAAGCGCCTACCCTCTAGAGAGAGTTGCCAGTCGTCTACAACCTGCTTGCCATGCACCACGATTGCAGGGTAACTGACCAGGAGTTTTCTGGATCTAAAACTGCCATGAAATGTGTATTGGTATAAATAAGACTAAAAGTTCCAGTCTTGAGAAGCATGTGCAAAGGTGGTTTCTCAATCCTAAGCATATATTTTCCAAACCACAAAACAAAACCTACTAGGTCACAGGGATTTTTGAATGGTTTCTCTGACTGCCCTTAGGCTATCTTAAAGGTTAATAGTTTGAATGCCAAAATATTGGCCTTTTGGGATTGTGAGGAAAAGCAGGACAGAATACTTGACTCACTTAAAAATTAGGCACTTATCATCTTTATTCATTTGGCAGGGAAGTAAAAGGCATCAAATAGGAATATATTTGTAAAGCAGAAACCCATAGTTACCATTTATAAGGGTTACCCTCTTGTCCTTTTCTTGATCTGAATAGCAAAAGGAACTAGCACAGGACCCAAGTCTCCATGGTGACTCCTTGAGCACTAGTGGTCATGGGTAGAATTGCCAAAGAAAGTCAGGACTCTAATTCTATCCCTCTTCTGTCCCTTAAAAGAGGCAACCATCTATACACCTGACTATATTCTTCTTTTTATCTCATGTCATTCAAAAGGACAGAGCATCCACCTGAGCACTTGTGTTCTATTCAGTGTGCTCCTGGGTTAGAAAGCAAGAACTGTAAGAAACAATATCCCCATGACCCCAATAGAGCTTTGCCTCAGGAGTCAGTCTAGCATCATAGTGGGTAGTCTTGGAGTCAGATTATCTAGATTCAAATCTTAACCTCCCCACCTATAATCTAGGTAAGCACTCTGAGCCTCAGTTTTAGCATCATCAATAAAGTGGAAATAATAAGCAGCACTTCACTCATTGGAATAACTGTAGTGACATAAGCAAAGAACCTGGTTCATGCCAAGAATCCTGTGAATGCTAGCAGTTGTTTCTAGACAGGAAAAACATGTGGTAACTATTAGCACAGCAGCATCAACTCTAAGCAATTAACCATCTAGTCCTCTCCTAGGGACATGGAGAAGAATAAGAATATAGAGCACTTTTCCTAACATTTAATCATTTTAATATCTTAGAATAGAAAATAGAGAAACAAAAAAATTTTAAATAAGTCAATGGGTTGGTTTTCAACAAAACAAAAAACCAGAGAGAATGCTTTGGCTATTCCTCCCCTGATCTGGGCCTGTCAGTCATTACCATACTAGCAACCACATCCACATGGAGTCTACTGAACTCTCCATCCTCAAAATATGGAGAGTAAATTAAAATACAGTCTACCACACGTGTATCCAGGGCACTATTTTATCTGTTGGATTAGTCTTACTAATTTTAAATAAAAATTCAAAATTTAAGATGTACAATTTAGTTATAAAGTTATGAAAGAGATATACCCTAAAGCTATTACATTTTTAGGCTTTCATTATTCTATAAATTCCTCAAATATTAATGAAAATGATTTTTAAAAAGAGGAAGTTGGGGGGAAAATGTCTTTAATACCAAAAGGAGTCTTTTCAGAATTTTGTAAGCCACAAAATAAGAAATAATCTTTACCCTCTGTGTCATTTGCAAATTCGGGACAAGCATGATTTTTAAAAGCCAATAAGGGCAGCAGGGAGATTCCAAAAGGCACAAGATATAGAGCAGAATTCTGGAAGCAGGTAGTGTGTGGTGCAGCAGAGGATAAGGAAGGAGAGAGGTGACATTGTGTTCAAATATTTAAGGCCCCTCTGTTCAGAGTCTAGGTACTTTCTCATCTTCACACACTGCATCCTGTAAGAAACTGTAGTAGCTTTTCATCTTCCCCAGCCCAGCTTTTTCTCACTTCCGTTCACACATCCTGCTTTTCATACATATCACATTCAGATTACCACGTGTAACATCCGCCACTATGCAGTGCAGTGTAGGAAAAGCAATCGGATTAATGATTACCAGTTATAGTTCAATAGAATCTGCTTCTCTGCTTCACAGTCAATAAGTAGCCAGACTCTGGTTTCTCTCTGTGCCATATGTTTCATTATCTCTAAGGTTGTAGCTTTAAAAAATAAATAAATAAAAACAAACAAACAAACAAAAAAAACACTAAGTTCTGATACATTCTACTCAACCATTTGGCAGATTCCTTTTATTAAAAACAAAAGGAATAAAGAAATAAATATTCATTTAAGAAAGCACTGTATTAATGTGAATGTCTAAGGATTCTTAGCTATCCTATTTATGGGATAACTGTGTTGAAACTGAAAACAAAAATTAATTTGATCTATGAGCAAAGACATATTAGGAGCCTACCTTTCAAGCTATTTCTTCAGCCAATACGGAGAGTATAATAGATTGTTAGTGTTCTTCAAAGAGTTTACAATTTAGTTGGAGAAGAATTAAAATTGAAATAATAATGTTTTTTTTAGTTGTTAATAATGTAACAGTGTAAAACTATACAAGGACAATGCAGTAAAATGTTTACTCGTCAATAGGTAGATGGTACAGAGTGATATGAGTTTAAAGAAAGCAAAGTCACTGTACATATGGCAGGCTGGGAAGGCTTTCCAGCAGAAGTGGGGTTTGCCCCGGGCTTGATAGGACATAGATGGTAGACTTTGTTCTGGCTGGAAGGAGGCCAAGCTCCCAAAAGAAGCAAGAGAGTGAGAATACCAGGGAAATATCAGAGGTAGCTGCTTGAGACATATTCATAAACTGTGGGCTGGCTGAAGTTGAAATTTCATGTAGAAGAGCTGGAGAGAGTGATAGAAAGAGAGTTTCTGGGTTTAAGGCAATTCAAAGAAATTTTGAGTCCATCAAATTGCTCTAATTACATATTTGTCAATAAAAAATATATTTGTTAAGCTCCTATTATATACAAAGCATTGTTGGCATGGATAAAGGCAAAGAAACAAAAAGGAAAGATCTAATTTGAGCTCAGAAGCTAGACAAAAAAACAGGAAATGTGAACAATGCAAAATATACTAAACAAAACCAGAAAGAAAAAAAAAAGGAAGGTGAATTGGCAAATAACTACTACATCTGTAAAGGAAACCAATTATTTTGTCTGCTAAATACCTTTTCCTTTTTTCTGAGAATAAAAGAGCCTTTCTTCTGAGTAACATTCCTCCCAGCCCTCCTACTAACCCTGTGGTACCCACAGGAGCTCGCTTCCTCCATGACCCTTTCCCCTGGCTATGATCAGTTGATAAGAAATGAATCCTAGCAGGCTGACCAGCCAGGGGCCCAGTTTCTTTCAGGAACCAGCTACATTCTTGCTTGGTTTTTCTATCTTTTTATAAATAATATGAGCATTCTGATTATAACTTCTCCCTTTCATAAACTGATTTGAATTGGATGCCTGTCACTTACCACTCAAAGAGTCTTACTAAACTTCTAAGTGATTAGAATCTGCCTTTTGTTATAATTGTTTGTATTCATTCCTTCAACCTTCTGTTTGCATTTTTTCCACCAAACCTGTGAATGTTTCTGATTCATCTTTGTCACCTAAAATGCCAAAGTCTGTGATTTGTACCAAGTAGGCAGAATTAGATGAATAATAACAGCAATAAGAGATAAACTCCCAACTCTTAGTTGCTTGACACCCTACAAGTTTATTTCTCATTCTTATCATAAGTGTTAGTAAAATAGGGGTGGCTATCTTCTAGGTGGTGCTTCTGGGACCAGCTTCTTTCATCTAGTGGCTCCATCCCCCATGACTATTGTGTACTGTGTTGGATCCTCTATAGACAGGAGCAGAAGGTATGAAGAGGCCTCGTACTTCTTAACCACCTGGGCCCAAAAGTGACTATAGCTCTTCCACTCTTACTTAATTGGAAGAAGCCACACAGACTAAATGCTATCCTTAGCTGGGCAGCCAGCTCCTGACAACTATTCTACCCTATGAAAAGAAGGCAGTGCTCACTGATGAAAAAGTAGCCATTTTATTCACAGACATTCAAATACTGTTGGTTGAAACTTACTACAAGGAAAGAACGTTAGAAGGAAGGAAGGAAGGAAGGAAGGAAGGAAGGAAGGAAGGAAGGAAGGAAGGAAGGAAGGAAGGAAGGAAGGAAGGAAGGAAGGAAGGAAGGGTGGGTCACCATTGAGGCTGATCGGAGTTCGGGGTCACCCCAACTGTAGGTGGGTAGGGAGAAGGATAACAATGGTGCAGATGTGTAGACGAAGCCGTGAAGAATCACAGGTTATTGAGCTTTAATAGTTTTATTAAAAATATGTTTTAGAAAGACAAAGAAAACATCATGGATCACAAATAAAAAGGTAGAGGATCACAAATAAAAAGGTAGAGGAACTCTGCTGACTACCTTAGTGAAATGACAATACCTCTAGCATACATTTTAAAAAACTTTTCTAAATTATTAACCTTGGGATTTAAACTACATAAGTCAAAACTCACATTTCCAGCAGCTTCCATTGTCAAAATTTGTTTCATAGGAATCAATTGCCAGGAAAAAAGCACAGAGCAATCTGCCAAAGAACTTCCTTTAATAGCCAGGGTTTCAAAGATGCAAACATCTTCTTAAAATGACTGTTTCTTCTTTTAAATTGCATCCCACCTCCTTTCCCTGTGAGGGCAATAAGGGCAAATGTACAACCCTTGCAACACATAGGAAATATTTCAAAGCCTTTCTGAAGAGTTCTCAAATATTCTTAACTTAATTTTTCTTTTAAAAATGTTCTAAGTACAAACCTCTATTGTATAAGAGTTCAGTTCTAGTCAAAAAGTGGGGTTCTGGAGCATCTCTCCATGCTCAGGGGAGGAAAAGAGAGTGGAGAAGATAGGCGCTTCCTAAGAAAAGGCCAGGCCATAGCTGTGGAGGTGATACCCTGGGCACACCTCCTCAAGTTCTCTGGAACTAAAGAGAACTTCTGAAGATCAGGATCATGTTTAACTTGTCTTTGCATTCCTAGTGCCTAGCACAATCTCTGATACCTAGCTAGCATTCAATAAATATTTGGTGAACAAATAAATGAAAAAAGCTGAGATTTAGTTATTATACCTTAGATGCAAAGTGAGCATTTGGCCTCAATAACAAAAGAAAAACTCTAGAATTGGGGCACAAGATTGGAGCAACACAAATGAGGGCATTCAAGATTAAGTTTCTTTAAATGCTTTTATTTGGAAACCTGTACCTAGTCTCAGAATAAGAAGCAGAAATGAGTCGCCAAGCAGAGGTCAGAAGAATTTAGCTGATTAGGTAGCATTTTGAGTCAGGAGGCCAAAGAAGTTACTACTTTTAAATTTTTGTTCAACCAAATTGGAAAATGTTAATAGTAATAAATGATCTGATTTCTTTCTTCATAGCTTATCTATATTACTCCAAAAAGTTGTACCTTGAGCAAAACTGTGAAGTAGACCTCACCTCTCCTTTGTCATCTCCTTATTCAGCTAATGCACTTCCACGTGTCCAATGGCTTTATAATTTTTCCACTCATCCACTCCTTATTTCCCCAGTCTTCCTGGGATGACACATCTTGCTTCAGACTTTCCCAGCCTAAATGTCCTTGTCTTGTTTCTGTCACCAGCATTCTGCTCTTGGCTGGTGAGAGCTACCTAATTTGTTAATCTGCTCATGTGTTCAGAGAGGTCATTAATGGTAAATCCAGGTAAAATACAATTTTGTTTATCAGAGCCTTGTAGAGACAAGGTCTTTATTCAATGGAGTATCTTTAATTGTAAAAATTTTCAAGTGAAGTAAAACCACTGGGGAGGAGATTCTGGGGCGAGCTGAACTTTTACTGCCCTTTAAATCATACCAGGAGAGAGAGCCAATGTTTTTGTCTGATCTGGAGACCTGACTATCAAATCCTTTTTAAAAAGCAACTGTCCTGGTTGAATCAACACTGAAAGACCTCTCATTGCAAAACCTCGGCCCCAAGCCAGTCAGAAAGATAACAATTGCATTAGCTGATATTTTTTCAAAAGGATGCCTGAGTCATTTCCTTTTAGACCCTCTGACTCCTTTATTTCTGGTTATCTCCAATGTTTCTTATAAATTAATAGTTGAAAACACAATACAGTAGTCTGTTGTGTCCCATATATACTCCTTTGAAAAAAAAATCAATCTCTTTTAAAGAGCAAAATTGAACTTCCCAAAGATTGTAACTGTGATGAAGCCACAGCAGCCTTCATGACTGGTTACTCATGGCCAAAGGAGAGATCCTGCCACAGTCCCAGGATCGGTTTGAAGGTGGTTATGCCCATAAAGAACTACAAAGTACTAGGTTTCGGAGTTAATAAAAGGAAAATGTTGATGACTATGTAGGCTCATGAATTTTGACCACTTTTCCTTTTTTGTTGTCACTGTTGTTACTTTATATTTTTTCAGAAACAATATGGAATATAAGTGAATTCACAGAAATATATATCTATATATCCACATATATACATATACACATACATTCATATATATGTAAACTCACTACTCCTAGAAATATTCCCAAAGGGAGCTGCCTTTTTAATGTCTTCTCTTCAAAATAACAAAGTAAATTAGAGTCTTTGTTGCAGATTATAATAGTCTCACATATTCAGCAGACAAATCTATAGAAACTCAACCAAAGAGATTTTCCCTCTTGAATTGAAAAACAATAACAACAACACAAAGACACTAGCCCTGATAAGGGACATTCTTAAACCAAACTCAAGCACTTTACAGAAGAAGATAAATGAGGTCAGTCTGGAGCCTACAGGCTAGAGCTAATCAACATATTCAGGGGTTCATCTTAACTAGCTGATTAAACTTGCTTACTTATCTGGTTCAGCCTGAAACCTATGGATCAGCCTTAGCAAACAGGATGAAGAATTAGACATACAATGGAGTGTATCTGTGAAGCAGACCTGGAGAAACCAAGCTGACAGGCAGTCCTTTATGAGCTCTGACACCTAAGGAAATCACTCAGCAATCCCACAATTTACAAATAATTGTCAGTGTGATGGTGCTCAGTCATAAAGAAAAGGTTAGGTCATATCTGACAGACTCTGTTTATTAAGACAACGAGGTGAATAATGCATTCTAGATAATTATTCATTAAAAATGGTTTTCAGAAAGCTTTGATACATAAATGTAACTTTAAAAATCTAAACAATGAAAGCACCTTATTCCTCAACGTTAACCAACACATGAAGTGTTAGTGTGTCAGCCAAGCAAGCAAATTCAATAATTGAGAGTAATAGAGGGAAAAACTGACAAAGGCTCCTCTATTATTTTTATTCATTTTTGTTACTTCAAAGTGCTTAGAGCATTTCTAGATTCAGAGGACCTGTCTTAATAAATATTAGATAAGCAAGTTTTCAAATTAATGTATTAAACATTAAAAATAATGCTTCTAAAATGCTTCAAGATATTTATTTCAGCCACTTATCCAAGTATATCAGGCATATTTCTTGGTTCTAGGATACAATGGCAAAAATTTCTCATTTACTCAAATGACATCCTCCTAGCCCCATCAATTTTGCTTTTGCCAAAGATCTATGTAAAAAAAAAAAATCTTTTGCTTGTCAAACTCATGTATATTCTAAATCAACTATGTATATATAATGTAACAGTTGTATCAAGCAGAGGCCTCAAGAAATATTCATATCAACCTAAACCCATTCATGATCACCAGAGCTCAGAGCCTTGCTGCAAGAAAATAGGCAAATACATAGTCACTGCCGCAGAGCAATTGCTGTATTAGAGCTGAGAACACAGTGTCTGTTATGAGAGCAGTGACATGGAATTTGGTGTGTGTACATATGTTCATATGCGTATCTTACATGTACGAATAGAGACAGATACTTGCTATGTTTTGGCTCCAGTAACAGTTAAACATGAAAACAAAAATATAACACAGTAATTTTGGATTGTAGCATCTACCATCAGGTAAATCTACTGGAAACCAGGTTCTGCCACTTATTAGCTGTACAAACTTGAAGACGTCACTTGACCTCTCTGAGCTTTCTTTTTCACCTATATAAAAAAGGTAATTGTAGTACCTAACTTACAGAGTTATTAAAACCCTTCAGAGAGAAGAATAAAAAATCATTAATTATGTTTCTTTATTATTGGTATGTAAACATCCTTTAAAACAGTGGTTCCCAAACTTTTTGGCACCAGAGAACAGTGCTCTATGAGAATCTAGTGCCTGATGATCTGAGGTGGAGCCTAGGCAGTGATGCTAGTTCTGGGGAGCTACTGCAAATACAGATGAATCTTCTGTATTTGCTCGCCACTTACCTCCTGCTGTGCAGTTCCTAACAGGCCATGGGAATGGTACCAGTCCATGGCCCGAGCATTGGGAACCCTAGCTTTAAAATACTTCATGCTTGCCAGACATTCAGAACATTCTGTTTTTCATTCTAAAATATGGTCTAAAATGTTGTGTTCAAGAATGTAAACAAGGAAAGGTTGAGCTCTTCAGATACATAGGTAAGCATGCCCTAAAGAACAACAAACAGCCAGGCAGGGGTAAGAACTCTAGCTTTTTTGGAAGCTCTCCTGAGTGCCCAGATATTTTTAGATTATTTTTAAAATGGAAAACAGACACACACACACACACACACACACACACACACAGAATAAACAAAATAAATATTTTGTTTCAATTTTACATGGGTTATTTTTATAGATCTGTCTTGCTGTGTGGATTTCATTGAGATGAAATGAATCCATGATATTGCTTCCATGGCAACCTGTTTCTTTGTGATTGGCTGAGTGGTATCCTGGCGCTTCCACAATACCCCAGAAAGTACAAGTACTGTTAATATTTAACAGATGCCGTAAAACCTACCAATCCCATGGTATTTGTTATGCAACTCACTATTAATAAAGAGATTTAGATCTATCCTAACATTTTCTCACCCTCTAAATATTCTTGGGAGATTGTTTTCCTTGTTAAAACCTGACATACAGAGAAACCAGAGTGGGGGAAGGGGGTGGGGAAGGGAGGACAGGACCCAGAAGAAGGGGCAAAAACCTTGATGTGTGAGAAGATAAAATCTTATCATACTTGTAATTGCAGATGGCCTCCATTTCATTTGTTTTGTCTCAAGATAGAATGGGTTTAAAAAGAGAAGAGTGATTGCTCAAAAGAAATGTTTTGCCATTTTACATTTATTCATGATTAAGAAAGAAAGCATCATGTACCTAACACAATTTATATAGCCATGAGCCTGCTGGTGTGACTGACCAAGTAAAATGAGGTAACTTATACAAATTAAATGGCCCAAAGGAGACAATATGTATTTATCAGTGTTCATAAAAACTTGAGTTTTTTAAAGCACACATGATTTGAAACTCCCAGTGTGTCTTGAATTCAGAAAAGCATCCATATTTTTAAAAAAGTCTGAACTTGCAAAAGAGTTAAATTTCCAGGTAATAATTTTTTCTGTAACCCCTACACTACCTGGATACTTGAAACTCCTCCTGTGTATTTAAAGTTTTATTTTCGGCAGATCAAGAGCAAATCCATAACTTAATAGAAAGCAAGGGAAGTGAAAGTAGTGAGGGGTTGTTAATATTTGCATATATTATAATTCCACTTTAAGATATTCTTATTTGAATATCTTATTTAAGATTTTTTCAACTCCCAGCAAAGGATACAATTTGAAAACCTACACATATATGTTTAGGTTAAAAACCTTTAAAAGGATAAGGGGAAAATTACTATACTTTAATCTTATATATAAATGACTCTATAAAGATGTGTCGATTTTATGTATAAATCAAATGAAAATCATTTAGCAAGTGCTACTGGGGAAAATCCTGGGACTATATCTAAAGTTGATATTTGCTGATAGCCCAGTAAGATAGTTGTCACGTGCTTCCTATTAATCTTCCAACTGATATAATAGGATAAATTTAAAAATGTATATAGAATAGTACCTGAGCTATGATAAATTAATGTAAATTTATAAAAGACTAAAAAATTATATACCAAAATATTAACCATGATTAGCTATAGGGGCCTATAGTTGATTTTTGTGTTTTTTTTCTTTTAATTTATATCTTACTCTTCACATTTTTCATACATTCTATTTAAAAAGGAAAAAAAATATTTTTAAAGAAACTATCAGTCCCTTTAAATCTTTCTTTGTAAAGACAATTAAACCTTAAACAGATAAAGAGACTTTATACATTTTAAAGAGTTGTGCATCCATTATCTCATTCCAGGCACACAATTGCCTGGAAGGAAGATATTACTGAGAGTGGAGTCTCACTTACAGATAAGGTAAATGAAGGCCAGAGGTCAGCCAACTTTGAAGGATGGCAGAGGACTTTAGAGGCAGAGCAGGGAGAAAATGTCCAGTATCCTGTCTCAAAACACTTAGATTATATATGAGAGAGATTACACTGATAGTTTTTGTAGCTTTTTAAACTAAGTTATAAGTCCATTTTCATGTCTTGATATCTTACATTCCTGCATGTAACACACTGCTAAAAATCAAGCATATGCTTAATAAACATTTGTTGATTAATTTACAACATTCCTTTTCTCTTTGCATTTTTTTTAAACTCACTTATCTGTGCAGCCAAACATATTTACTAAAAAAACTGACAGCACTTCAAACAATCTTTTCTTTAAACTATTGCCCAAAGTTTGGAACTGTGAGGTTTTAAAATGTGTATACTTTCCTGGCCATCCATGCAGTTTTAGGGGAAAGCATATAAGAAAAGAATGTCATAAATATTCATCTAAGCAATTTTTAAAGAGCAAGGTCTAGAAAAGGGCAGGGGCAATGCATCAGTGTCAGCTCGCCAGGCCTGTGGGAAGTGAGTGGAGAGAGAGAGTGGGAAAGGCAAGTACTTCCTAACCCAGCCACGTTTCCAGCCTAGTCCTCAAGAGAGATCAGCAGTCAGGACAAATGGAGTTCCAAGGGATAGTCAGTCTCAAGATGCATGATAGAGAAGAGGGGAAATGAAGAAATGAACATTCCAAGATTCCAGAAGGGAAGGGAAATGACCTAGAGTTCCAAAGTTCCTTTCCTGGATTGCTCTTTTGTCATAAGAAATCCGCATCAGCAGAGCAAACATACTGAGTAAATGAGAAAAAGTTTCCACTGCCTCCCAGGAGACACAATCTTACACCAAAGTGCAAAGCTTGGTGAGTGGACTGCAGGTTAGATTTCATCCCCACTTGTTCCCTGACCAGAGACTCTCGTGCAGTAAGCAACCTGCATTACTGTGTGCCACAGTCCTGCTCAAAAACCAGAAACATAATCAAGCTGAGCCTGCCTCTACCTGAAAGATATTTTTGACTCTTTGACCACAAAGTAACCTTCGGTTAATTGCTTCACAGACACAAACATCTGATATATAGCAGAGACAGAGATGATTTCTACCCTCCAGAAGTAAATGAACTATTTTCCTAGTTAAAAAGAAATGGATACCCTCTTCATGGGGTACTGTAATGAATGAATGAGATAATATACATCAAGCACAGAGCACAATACTTAGCATGAATCATTCAGTAAAATGTTGGTTCTCTGCCATTTTCCCCCTACTAATACTGAAACTATTTAGATAAAGCTGCTGTTATAGTGGCAATTTTTTAAAATCCAACTCTTTCTTGCCATAAATCCCAAAGCCTTCATATTTCCCAACATAGAAAAGAACTTTATTGCCTCCCCCACCACCATCCTATACACCAAGTACATTTTCGAGCAGCAGGCAGAATGCCATAAACACTGAACCCATCTGGAAGAACTGCAGATTAGTTTTGCATGAAATGTTAGTGCAAAACTCAGTCAGTTCTGACTTTATGTTTTATAATGAAACTAAAATTTGGCCCATGTTTGCAAAAATTTTGCCAGCATTTGCTATGGACCTAAGATTGTCATTAACCCATGGATATGAACCCATCTCAAAAGAAAAAGATTCCAGATCTGTTCAGAGCCAGGCAGAAGTCAGGCATAGCTCCCAAATGTCACTTTGAACACTGACCCTGAAAAAAATAAGCAGTCGACACACAAGACTGTGCAGGAAAAATGTGCAGAGTCATATCTTGCAATGAACTTGGGTCACAGTCCTTCCTGCAGCTTTTCTCTCTCTTCCAAATGACAGATCAGACATTTCTGAATGTTTATCATGGCTTCCGAGTAAGCCTGACACAGAGTAAAGAAGACATCCATGCTTTGTTAGTATCCCCAATCTTGGCATTGATGCCACGCTGGCATAGATTGACACTGTTTTCAAAATACCCTTTTCCCCCTCCCTAAGGCAGCTGCTGCCTTCTTAGAAATTCTGAACCTGAAATCTCACAAGTAGACAGTGCCTCCCAAGGTGTTTATATTTTAACAAAATGTCAGTTAGCCAGATTTTTCCAATCTGGTAGCTTTAGCCAGGGCAATTTCTAGAAGATGATACTCAAAAGCCATGAATTAACGTGGTATCATAAGAAGTGGTAAATTGTACAAATAAAAGAATTTTTATTATCAAGGTGAGTTTGAAAATAATGAAGGATATTATATAGAACACAGGTCAAAAACCAGAATTAAGCAACCCAGATCAGGACAAAAAAAATGTATTTAAAACAACAGATGGTTACAAGAATTTTAAAGCTAGAGAAATAAAACTACACTCTTTTAAGGTTCCAAACAAGATGCAGGAGGGGAAAGACAATAGAAAATAAGAGTTTATGTTTTCTTTGGTTCTTGTGAGTTGCAACATATTCCCTGTTGAGTATATTCAAGTGAGATGAGGTCCTTTAGGATGACAGGTAGAGAGAAAAACTGGGCCTTGGGTTTGCCTCTACCATTTGGCTATCACCTAGTAGTGGATGCTCTCTGCATGTGATTGACTATTTAGAACTCATGAAGGACACAAGTACCTCTTTGTAAACAACTCCAAATACTTGAGTCTCACCTTTACTCACGCCCATAAGTAAATTAGTAGTCACTACTATGATGCTATTATAAACCCCCAAAATAAATGTATGTATACTCTTAACCAAATTTCATTGATTGTATGTGACTTATCTGCCCTGTCACACACCTGAAACCCCAGGTTCAGGTCAAATCCCTGCTGTGTCATCCATAGATCCTACTTTGGCACCTTGAGTAAAGGAAATGTGTTACCATCCCTCCATCTATTCACACTATATCCATATATTTTCCTAAGTTTAAAATTGTTACCTAGTTCAAAACAAAATGATAGCTATTTGAAATGCAGAAGAGAATAGTTTCAGCACCATTCTGTTTTTCCCTGAATATATGTCTATACTTATTCATTCCACAAGGATAGGTGTGGGGAATTTTCTAGATTTCCCTAGGATACTAGAATAAAGGCAACATAATCTCTTCTCATTAGAGTCTAGTTAGGGAGACAACAAAGTGAACAAATTATTGAAATAACATAATGATAGGGCAGTTTTTCCTCTAAAATGGTTTAGAAAGAGGGCAATGTGTTCTTCCAGATCAGAAATTGTTAATTGGCCTCGCCTACAGATCTGTGAATGCTGGGTCCCCAGGGAAGATACAGTCACAGAGATGTGGCCAGGCATACACATAGTCTTCACGACTCAGGGATTCTACTACATTCAGTACAGATTTCCATGCACATGGCAGATGTTCTGTATTTGCTGCACAAAAGAAAGGTGGGCTGGGAAAGACGATTTTTGAGCTGTAGTCCCTTTAAGTAGGCTATGAAAGCACATATGTGAATGATGCCTACTTTTCTGGAGAAAAAAAGTCCTAGTTCCCAGTTAGCCTTCTGTGGCCAGCACAACCCTTCCTAGGAGTTAGGCAGGCCCAAGTCAACCTTGTTGTATCACCTAAGTTCCAAAAGAGAAAGCCCATTAATATAAATGCTAGGAGGATAGAGGATTGCCTCAATTATCTTTGTGCTATTCCCAGGAACTAGACAATGTCTGATGCATATTAAGCCTGCAAGAAAACTTTGTTGAATGAATAAAGCAATGAATGAATCAGGAAGAGACCTAAAACATTGACTCCATAGAGAAGATATCAAACATAGACCAAAGGCCACACAAAGTAAAAAGGATCTTCTATACTCTTTTATCATGTTAAAATTTATACCATCGCACCCTTCCCCCAATACAGTCATTGGCCTTGAACCTTCCCCTTGGGATGAGTGAGACGAGAAATCAGAGCTTTGCCTAGAAATAGGGGTATGTATAATAAGTTTATTTTAAATATATGTTCAAAGTATTGCTGGGAATACAGTAGAGAACAGGAGAATGCATTTAGTTCATTCAGCCTTAAGGTTAAAGAAGGTTTCTTGGAAATGAGGCCATCTACATGAACCACAAAGCCTGCCCTTGGAAGAACTTTGCACTTGGAATTAAAGAAGAGGACATTGAGGAAGATAACTTTACACTTCCCCCTACAAAAAAAAAAAGAAAGAAAGAAAGAAAGAAAAAAGTAAAAAAGAAAAAAAAAGAAAAAACAAACAACAACAAAATTAGCACAGACATCAAAGACTTCTCTGGCGACATAACCCTTTATTTATGCTGGTAGCTTACTTAGCAGTTCAAGAGTAAAAAGATTTTTAAAAATCAAGAAAAAATAAAAATGACAGGGAACACAGACTGAAATTTTAACTATGTCTGTAGGTTTATTGTGAAAGAATGAGAGATATCTTTCCTAACTCCACCTCAAGGGGAGAGCAAGGATTTATGACAAGGAAGAGAATTTCCACAAGATTAGGCTCCCAAAGTAAACAGCTGGATTGTTTGAGAGGGGGAAAGCTCTGAAGTTTCCAGAACACATGGCTCTATTCCAGTGGATCTTGATGCCCCATGCACTGTGGGACTGCTAATAAAGGACAACGAAGCCGAGGTCTAAGCCCAGAAGGGATCAAAGATCCTGTGGCCAATGCTGGACATGTGAACTGGCGCCAAGTCCACATGATTCCCATGGACCTTTTCAGCAGCAAGACCAGTGGCCCTTCTTCAGATTTTCTGGATGGCTTAAGACTTTTATTTTCCTTGAATGACCAAAGTAAGTTGTAGGCCAAAATGGATGAGATTAAATTCCCAACAACCTTGCAGGAGAGAAAAGGGAATAGAGCCAGATTTATTTAAACATGAAGAAATATAACAATTCCTGCTCCCAGAGTTGAGGATCAAATTCATACCTATTATGTAAGTTTGACCAAAGTTTAAGAACAAAATCAACCTTTTAAAAAGCAAAAACAAGCCCCTAGATCTCCGTAAATGAACAGCAGAACTCTACATGCTCCAGATACCCATATTTACCTAAGACACAGCAAGTCAACTGGAAAACTGGCCAAGCTTGTTAAGTTCACCTAATTTCTAACCTTCTGAGAGCTAGAAGAATGTCTGGCTCACACAGCTTCAGTTTCTGGCCTGCGATGACTCACAGACTTCTCCCTTTAATAACCATTTGAAAAAAAGAGGGGAAAAAAATCCATACATGAAAATTCCCTCTTTGGCCAAACACCCACTTCACTAACTAAATAGAATAGAGTTTAATGTTTAAATGGAACTAATGTTACATGTCAATGTTAAAATATGTTTTCCTTTGCATTTTTTTTCACGGTATATATTAACAATGCCTAAGGGAGCAAAAATTCCTTAGACATTTGATTTTTCTAGATAGCAGTCATTCATTGCTTCTGGAATGTTTCATGAAAGCCAGAATTTCTGGCTTACCGTTTTTGACTGAAAGGAAAGCATTTTTAAATCAAAACAGAGAGGGAACTACAAAATGAATTCCAATGAAACATGAGCAAGCGAGCACATCTAAGCAGGCTTTGTTATGACTTAGCATTCAAGGGATGAGAGAAAAAAAAATAAAAAGCAAGCGTCTGATTGTTAAATCAGGACTTCTCAGCCCGTCTGTCCTGGAATCAATTTGCCAAATGCCCTTTTTCTTTTCTAATCCCATTTTTCAATATCTCATAACTCGAACCTGATTGATCACTTGGTGACATCAGCCTGAACTCATTAGGCTAATTAAATTAGAATTATGTGGTGGAAGATCAGGCTCACTTAGTTCTGACAGTGCAATGCCCAACTGGGCTTCCGTGCATTCCACTGCATAGTCTCATTTCAAGGGCTCTGACCTTCCATGGGCGCTTTGATTTGTTAAAGGGGACACGTTACTGCTCAGAAAGACTTTCTCAGGACACTGTAGGCAAGGGGATAAAAGGAGTAAAAACCAGAGCAATCTGACAAAAATAGAATAATGCCTTATCACCCAAACCCTGAGGCAGCTCACACACATGGTGCCATAATTTAAACATGAAGAAATAGATGCTGTCTTAACAGCCTGGTCATGTTACGATAGCAGTTCTCAGAGAGCCCTCCTTTCCTAGTGAATGGCTGGAGAGAAGCATTGTTCTAAAGAAGGCTCTAATGGAGTCCTTGGCAAGGTTGCAACAGGCAGCATGCAAGGTTCTGCAGGGATCATCTGAGGGACAGGATGAGGGCTAAGGTTCCTGTGTGTTCACTGGAGGTGGTATCCTAGGGAGGGGCTCGAACAGCCTGCAGAAAGAAGGGCCTTTCCCTAATTGGTATACAGAGGGGACACATTTGTGCAATTTGTCTTGAAGGGATATATTTCTTTATCTGCAAAAAGGCACCATATACATTAACAGCCTGGGAGCAGGGTAATAAATAGAGTGGATAATGATTTATAGTCCAAAACCTGACAATGCTGAGACTAGAAGAACTGTCACTTTTAGGAAGTATCTTAAATTCACTTTGGCCCCTAAAGGGTCTTTGTTCTACCATCTGCAACCCTAGGTTATTGGATCTCTTGGGGAAAGCCAAGCAGGGATTTGATGTCAGCTGGGTTTCCTGCAGGATGAGGTAAGAGTATAGAGAAGGGCGGGTAGGGGCATGGGGCTGACATGTGTGCCTTTCTCCAGTGCTTCTGTGACTAAGAAAGCAGGCATATGTACCTGTAGCATAAGGGTTTTCCCTGTGTTAGGCATTGTCAGATCCTCATGTGCTGAGAAGGTCTTATACCACCGCATCTGTGGCCCCTTTGCCATCTTCTTGCGCTACTTCTGACATCACCACCACCACTCTAATCCATACTATTCAGCTTATCATAATCAAGTATGTTAAGGGAAGCAATAGGGAAATTAAGTATTTTATCCTTAAAATAAAGTTGATGACCATTTTGAGCAACAAAATAAACAAAATAGTTGTATACTCTTATACTCTGCCACACACTGCTAGACTCATAAATGGGTAACCAGGTATTACCCCCATAATATTTACATATATGGGCCCCAAAGAAAATACCAACTAGAAGCCTGTCACTTCCAAATCCTTTTGTGTAATGAACTATAATAAAAATTAATAAATAAATGATGACTACAAGACCACAGAACAGGTAAATGTGTCTTACACCATCCTCAAACACTGGAAAGGTTAGGCAATAAACCAGGAAGCCCCCACAGAGTCACAGAAGAGTGGTCTGGCTTTTTAAAGGTTGTGCATCAGACACACCATGGAGAACCACTATAAGGCAGCCAGGATGAAACGAGTAAGCTAGAAGTGTTTACTCATCACCTAATTTCTCTCCTGTGGAAAGCGTTCCAGTGACTGCTACTGAACAAAGCAAAAACTGTTCCTAAGGAACACTGGATTCAAGTGAACCAGTGGAAGAACATTTAAAAGGGTATTTTGTCTGGGAGTAATTACAGATTTTCTAAACTCTATTTCTAATAACAGTTACACAGGTGACTGGTAACTCAATAGAGAAGAATATGTGAAGACTATTATAATAGATGGAACATTTTAGCCAAATAATAACAAGCCATTCCTTCCTCAGGCAAAAGAAGCCAACTAGTTGAATGTGGTAGGAAAGTAAAAATTCAGAACCTCAATCACATGGAGCCACACAGGCATTTCTGATTCAGGATGAACTTGAAAAATATAATAAAGAAAACTCTACAATGAACAACAGATTTGTTAGTTTGGAATGTCCATTTGCCCTCAAAAAACCTTCCGGAAATAGATTTTCATTATAGTTTGGACAACTTGCTATCAGGTCTCCTATCTCTAGAAAGTTAAACTGGATTATCTAGCTATAAAGGAAAAGAGCATTTTTTTATACCTTGATATCTTTGTGTTTCTATTTAATATTTTCTCAATTGTGAATATTTAGTGCCTTGTATTGATAATCATATCATATTTAGAGTACTGATGCTCAAGATGCCATGGAGAAGACATGATGAAAACTAAATTGGCAAAGTGGAGTAGAAGGTTGGACAGTTATCCAGTGAATTTGGGAAGCTTTCTAAAACTGAAAGCATTTGCATTGGAAGAATTCTAAGCATAAATTACTTTTGGAAATGTCTTGAGGTCATGAAAGAGGTAAAAAGGAGAGAATCTGGAAGAAATCTCTGTAAATAGCTGTCTAGAATTGATATGGTTTAAACTCTCCATATAATTCAGCTTATAATAATTGAAAATGTTAAGGGAAGATGAGAGTAACAAGTGATTCCTTAAAAGCAAAGTTGCTTCTCAATTTGAGTGACAAAATCAACAAAGTAGTAATGGTTTATCTCCCAAAATATATAGCACATAACCATGAGTATATATTGATACTAAATTTAAAAGATTGGATGGATAGATGGGTGGATGGTTGGTTGGTTAGATAAGAATAGATAAATCTCCCTTGTAAAATTCTAAATAATTTATATAGGTACTTCTCCCTTAAGGAGGTGAAGCATAATTCCACACTCACTCTTAAGTATGGGCAGTGTATTGTAACTTCTTTCCAAAGAAGTTACAGTGTGGAAATAGGGGGAGAGGGTAGCTTGACAGTAAAGAAATCGGGCAAATGCTACCTCAGTCAGATTGTTAAGGCAAGCATCAACCGTGATAGGTTGCACTGACAGCACATACTCTTAATAATACGTGATGAATATGGTACTTCTATGATTTGCTTCCCACTCACAATCCCAATCCACTCATGAAGAAACATCAGATACATCTCCATTAAGAGATATCTATGAACTACCTGGGCAAAGTATGGGCTTTATTTAAAAATAATTGGTTCAAATGTGCCATACTAATATCAGATTATAATACAAGGTGAAACTGTGTAATAGATTTACTGGAACTCCTGTACCATATTTTCATATCTTCTGTATTTTTCATATCTTTCTGTATTTTTAAAAACTACTCTAAAATAACAATGTTTTTTAAAAAATAAAAAAGAAAGTTTGCTGTGGCTAAAAAACAAACAAATAAAAAAGTGGTAATATAAGAGGTAGGTACTAAAAGGTCATAAAAATTAACAGTCAAAAGTAGAAACTCTCAACCCAATGGAACCTGGAATGTCAGCACTGGCTGAGAAAAAAGACAAAATTCATCTTCTAAATGGCAGAGAGAACTGTTTCAAACAATGTGCTAAGAATAGCTAAGAGGTATTCATAAGCACAATTAGCACCTTGACTGATGGGAAGCCAAAAATAAGCTGTCTGTGGGAGAAGAGCAGGCCAGAGTCACAAATAGGTCCTGAGATGGCATCTAAAACCAGGCAGAGCAACCAAGGAAAGAAAAGGAGTCCAGGTTTCTAACAAGAGCTCCTGTGTTCTGTGTTCTCCTTGGTATTTCTAATTAGAAAGAAGAGTTAAATTTTTTTCCTATAAAATTGTCATGTTGACATTTTTGTCACTTTTATAAAGGTTTCTATGTCTAGATACAGGCTGCCCCTGCTTCTCACTACCTTAAATTTTGCCTAAAAACTTACCTAAAAGCAGCTCCTTGCCATGCTGGGTCTGACCAGCCTTCTGTTTCAGCAGCAGATTCTTTATTTGGAGAAAGTGAATCATCCATTTCTCACCTTTCTTACGAGCCAAGTATTTTTAACTTACTGTCAGCTATGGAGTGAACATAGAGTCTATAAGGAAAAAGAGTCTATTTTCCACTTTTCCTCTTTGGGCTTCTGAATCCAGGAATGCATTACATCAAAAAGAAGAATTTTTTTTTAATGAAGGAATAATATTAGTTAGTTTAACATTTTTCTCCATTTTGTTAAATGCCCATATGAGTGTCAGGTACTTAAACAGGGACCATTTCTTACCTGGAGGCAGCTTCTCTGTTCTGTTCTAAGTACAGAAAATGTGAGCAGTAGCCTTGAGCTCTCCAAAGGGCGCCAGGGATAACAAGGGCATGGGCACGTATCTAGCTCCCTCAACAAGAAGGAGCTGGCCCAAAGGTGCATGTCCATGGACCTGTCCTGCTAGCCCTCAATGATCCAGGACGGTGAAGCGACAGAGCTTGAACTGGTATTTAAGAGCCACCAGACTCTGATACCCATGAAACTAACCTTCATGGAAACAGTTTGTTCCAACATCTTAAAGACACCATCCAGGTTCCATTAGGTTCTTAAGTCTACACTGAGAAAACGGAAGCAGGGAGCTCAAAGAAACTGATTGAATAAGAAGAGAAGCATTTTCTTGTCATCAGTCTAACTGGGTAAAATGTCAATTAAAGATACCTCGGCGAGACTTTTGGTTCTCGTTTTGCTGTTATTTGCATGATTGACAAAGAACAGACTTCACAGTCAGAGACAGAAAAGGATATGGCAATGGCTGGATATTGCAGAATGATGAAATTCAGATGATACAGTTCTGTGTGGCACAGCGAAAAATGAAATAAATTATGCCTTGGAATGAAATGCCAGGGAAAATACCAAAGCTGATTAAGGTAATGATGAACAGATATGCTAGCTAAGCACATACTCCATGCCCAGGACTGTGGGCACAAAGGAGAGAAGAGGGATGTTAAGATGAGGAAAGGTCACATAAAAGGTGACCATGTAAGGTGCTAAAGGTAGGGGGGATTGAAGAAAAGCACTAAAGAAGGGTCTGACAAAGAAGGCAAGGTGATAGCCAATGAAGAAAAACAGTGAAACCTCAGATATGCAAGTTTGAAGAAAAACCCCAAATATCTGGTCTGTCTTCAGAGTCTTTGGTGACATATTGGATGGCAAGGCCAAACTTTTCTATTAAAAGAAAGTAAATAATTATAGTAAACACATATAAAAATTGCTATATGTCAGACATATATAAATATATTAACTCAGCACCTACAATAAACCTGTGAGATACAGACTTATTGTCCCTATTTTATAGATGAGGCAACTGAGGAATAGAGGTCAGATGACTTGCCCACTGTTGCACAGCTAATAGGTACATTCGTAACCATCATATGCTGATTTACATCACACAAAAACTGTCTGCCACCAGGAAAGAACATATTTGGCTTAGAACTGTGTTGTGATCTAAATTATTTTAAAGTAAACAGTTTGGAACCATTCATTTTTCCATATCTGTTCTTTCACTAAACAATGCCACAAATATCTATCGAATACATATTATCCTTTATGCTCTATGTAAGATTTGCAGATACAAAAATCCATGTCTTCCTGAGAATTTATTGTAGTGAGGGGTAACAGACAAAATAGATAAGTAAATAAAAAATATATAGTATATTATATGGTAATAAGTACAGTAGAGAGAAAGTAGGAAAGAGAGATGGGAGTGGCAGCTAAAATTTTCAATAGCATGGTCACAGGTCTCACTGAGGCCTAAAGGATGAAGGGAGCAAGACATGCATACATTTGGAGGAAAGCTCTCCCTCCGTAAATATCCTTAGGTCAGAATGGGACAAATTGTCCCAGGGGATTTTGTGGCTAGAGTGGATTTATATTTGGTTAAGTCCTTAAGCTAAGCCTCAAAATGATTTTTACTCCATATACAAATGAAGTAGAGTCACTAAATTACATACATTTCACATACGGTTCTTCTACATAGGAGTTCCTTTTGCATATCATCTTTCCAGCAGTAACTCAAAAGGCCACCAACTCCTCCCACATTCTTCTTTCATCTCTTCCCATAAGTAGTACATGCCTTTTACAAATTATTCTGGGTATTTTCTACCTCCTATTTTGCTTTAGATTAGAATTACTTTTATGCCTTGTCTCCCTCTAAACTGTGCATTCATCAATGGCAGGAAATGGACCTGGTTTACTGTTTATTATCTACAGAGTTTAGCCTTGGTCATAGTAAGTGTTCAATAAATATTTATTAAGAAGTTTTGACTGCTTTCTATCAAATTAAGCTTCAAATTAGAATAGCATTAATTTCACATCTATATTTTACTACATTTCAACCAGACTTTCTCGAATTTTGGGTTGCTTAATAATCACAAAGGTTTTGCCAAAATATTACAACTCAATATGTAAAGTTTCAAGCTAATATTTTAAGCATCATTGATTTTAAGGAGTAACATTTTTTCCCACACAACCATAAACAGAAAGAAAAAGATCAGTCTTGACAACTTTGCTATAAATAAATAAAAATGGAAAATTGTAAAGTATCTCTGCTTATATAATCAAAAATTAAAATAGAATAAAATATTTAAATGTTTCAACTAGATAAAATATTTAAAAACTAGACTGAATTTTTATTTGTCCCATCTGGCACTGACCAGTGGCTTATGCCTTATTTTTTTCTGACTAAAAAATTTATTACATAAGATGTCATTTTGTAAGGGAACTAGAAAATCTGACCTAGAATTGTTAAGATATTATAGCTAAGTCACCACCACACTCCACACTGCTTTAAAAAACCAAGTATAGAGGCACTAGAAGACAGAGTACTACAGAAAGTAAAATAATTTGCTTTGAATTTTGCCTTATTCCTCTAATGTAGAAAGTGGCCTACAATGTCATATAACTGATTTAAAATTGAGCAGGCCGATATTTCAGCTACATGGTTATTATTGTTTTTAAAACTTGAAAATAATGGGGAAAATCAATGAAACAAACTCCTTATTTGGAATTGTTTCTTCCTTCTGTGCCCCTCTCCCTGGAGTGACTTTAGGTGACATCATCTAGCTGGAATATATGGGTACCTTATCTATGATGGGGACTCACTTGGGGAAGGTGGCCCTTGGCTTGAGGAAGGCTGTTCTACAGACCTTCACCTAGTCTCCAATTTGATGGTCAACAAACACCACTGATGCTAGGATGGCTCAGAAAGCTTCTTCTCAATGACCCAAAATTCCACCGGGACTTTGTATCTCATTGCAAAAGGGCCAAGAGGAGAAGGCAACAGCAAATTTCTAGACATCAGACCCTAGAAACTGCCCAGCCCCAAGGAAACACAATTTAATACTTTGGGCAATCTCGTGTTTCAAAATATAAGCCTCTCTAAGTAGAAAGAATTTCCTCCTTTTCCCTTCTTTTCCTTTTCCTAACCCAGAATTATTATTCCTTCTAAATTGTAATGGCATCATCTTCTCAATTATCTTAAACATAAGTTTTTTGCCAAAGCCAATCCTAACTGTCATTCTCACCATCCACAATCATTCATACAACAAATATTTTCAGAACATCTACTATGAGACTCACTGTGCAAGGTTTGGAAGACAAAATGTTGAGCAAGCCAGAGTCCTTGTGTTCATTCATGATAGAGGAAAAGAATGAGTACCCTGAAGTGCAGGAAACAACAACCATTGATCAGCTTCTTGATACAAAATGGAATATTTAAGAACTTATCACACCATGAAATATATTGGTAAGCACTGATAGAAAGTGAGGTCCTCAAGGCTCTGAATGTAATATGTACAATAGCCCCCACCTCTTCTACTTCCATCCTAATTTCAAAGCTAACCTTACCAAGTCCTCTCCCACCTAAGGTAATGACAACATTTTTATATTCCTTGTCAGCAATCCTCCCCACACCCTCTTCTCTACAGTCTATAAGGGGTAAGTGGGACTAAAGTTGGGAAAATACAGTACATTTTAGTTTTGCATTTCCAAAATTGCTTCGTGATATTAGCACAGGAAGATGCCTAAGGGAGAAAAAAAAAACTTGAAGATTCTGAAGATTTGGCTTTGAATATCAAAAGCTAAATCCTGGAGGACTCAGAACAAAGCATTCATAAAGCGAGAAACCTTTAAGAGGGACCCAGATGTCCAAAGAGCAGTTTTCCCACCACTTGGATAAGAAAGAAATCCAAAGGGCTTGTGTGTCATAAGGACTTGAAGAATGAGCTGGCACACTGCCCATTCTCTGGAGGACCATAGCTGTGTCCATGCCAGAAGTCACAGGTGGGGTGGGGGGAGCAGAATCTCAGAGCAGAAGCAGCTCTGAGATTTCCTGGCTTCTCATAGTGTGGGAAGCTCACAGAAAAGCCCTGAGACACACATGATGCAAAGTTGTACCACCAAAGAGTTGAAGGAAGAATATAGGCAGCCGATCCCAGGGCAGTCCCCAAACTCATGGCTTCCACAGCATGGTACATGAAAAACAGCTCCTGAGGAAGCCCATCCCCTACGGTCCCCCCACCACTACCACCAACACAAACACACATAAAGTCATAGAAGTGGCTGAGAAGGAGGTGATCACTCCTTTCTGGTGCAAAAAATACAGAGTGTATAAAACCTTCTTTATTTCTTACAAATGAATCATCCATAGCAATTTCTAATAGTTACTAATAAGAGTATTTTTGTTACAGCTTTTTGTTACAAATGAATTACCCACAGAAATTTCTAATAAGATTCATTTTAGAAGTGTTAGAATCTAAATAATAGTCATGTCCACATCATAAGAGGTGATATCATAGTCTGTTCACTGGACTTGCCACAGGAAATTGGAGAGCACAGTGGTTAGAGCCTGGGCCCAGGGTGAGAGCCTGAGCCCCTAGTCCTGCACTGATACACACAACATGTGTGAATCTCAGATCCATTAATTATGATAAGTGAAAGAAGCTGGACTCAAAAGTCTATGTAAGATGTAATTCTATTTACATGGCATTCTGGAAAAGGCAAAGTTATAGCAGCAGAAACAGATCAGCGACTGCTGAACCTGGGTGCAGAATTAGGGGTTGACTAGAAAGGGGCCTAGTGAATTTGCTGGGATCAGTTGATGGAACTGTTCTGTATCAATTTATTGCTTGTCTCTTGTCAAAACTCATAGAAATGTACACCAAAAAGAGAATTTTACTAGACATATTTGTTTTAAAAAGGTGTTTTATTAAAATCCACTTTTTGTTACTTAATAACTAAATGATCTTGCCCTGGTGACTAGATCTTCTCGTGCTTTAGTTTCTTTACTTCAATGATAAAAGCACCTTCCACATGAGCATATTAGTCAGATTAAATGAGTTAGTGTGAGTAAGGCACACAAAGCTGAGTTGACCATACCATTAAGGCCTTAGCAAGTAACAGTCTTTGTTGTCACCATCACCACTGTCACGGTCATCATGCCTGTTCTACGCCAGGTGTGGTGGATTCTGTGATGCCCTGCACAGCTGCCTTCTTCACCCAGATGCTGGGAGGACTGGCTGCCGAACCCTCCCAGCTGCTTTCTTCACTATGAATTGCCCTTCAGGGCAGCCAGTCATTGGCTGTTGGTGGCATCTAGGTATAACCTTGAGTTGTTATGGAGATACAAAGGCTCGAGCCCCTTGTCAAAATCTGGGACACCCTGAAGGTCTATCCCAGCTCCAGAGCCATATAGGATTGGTTTTGGCCTCAACCACAACCACATTATAGGTCAAACACTGCTCATCTGTGTTGTCTTCTTCACAGGCAGTAAAGGAAGTGTGCAGACTCCGGGGCCAGACCACCTGGGTTCACTTCCCGGCCTGGCTGTGGCCATGGGATCTTGGAAGCCACTTACCTCAGCTGTGGCTAGGTTTCCTCACAGGGTTCTGGCAAGGATAAATGGAGCTAATAAATGTAAAAGCACTTTGAACAGAACCTGACACATAGCAAGTACTATGAATTGTTCACTGCTGTTATTACCCAGCTCACAATGATCTAGCCTTCATCTGAATGTTTGTGACCCTCATTACCTGGTCATTCATTTTTGATTAGCCTATTCCACAATATTATATTTTAAATCTACATTTATGTTTTTCTGTTGCATTATCTCAACTAGAAGTGAATATTAGCCCTATTTCTTTCAGTGTACATAGTGGAGATTCAGAGAAATCACACAGCCAGACAGTGTCATGCAATTTATTCTCAGAATTTGGGCTCTTCCCATTACACCACACCACTTATATAAAGAATTGTTGAGAAAGCTGCTCCTTATACATAATTATTTAAGTTTATATGTTACGTAAAGTATAGGTCCTAATAAAGAAAGAAGTATGTACAAATTAAAGACTATTAAAGGACAATAATCCAACACCCTCTCCCTAATACTAGTAGTCATCGACATTTCCAACAAGTCATTGGTTGTCTGACCTCTGAATATTTTCAGTGACAGGGAACTCACAGCTTTCTGAAGCAGTTTGATGTTATGACACTTTCTCCATTAGAAGGATGATATATTAAGCCATTTTTCCTAACTACCACTTTTCCTCATTGGTCCCAGGTCTGCTTGTGGAGCCACACCAAATAAAATAAATCGTCCATGTACCTGCCCTCCAAATATTTGAAAAGAGTTATTATATTCCCATTTTTGTTTCCAAGCAAAATAATTCAGATGTCTTCCACCAACTCTGCCATCACAGAGCACTCAGTCACTTCTCCATCCTGTGTGTGTTCCTTTAGACAGAGTTCAGTTTGTCAGCATCCTGAAATGTAATACCTGAATCTAAACACAGATACCCATCACTGAATTGAGTTAGTTAGGGGTGGGGGAATGACACTAAAACTCTCATTGATATAAGTACTATAATTTTATTAATTCAGCCAAAAAATCCTACCTTTTTGTGGAAGTCACGTCACCTGAGGGACTCACATGGAACTTAACCTCAACCAGACTCACCGAATGTTTGTTCTGAGTCTCTTTCTCCATTCCTACCTTATGCTATCATTGAGCTGTTTCATTGTGATTATCTGCTTAAAATTTGTCTGGTTCAATATAACTCATTATTATCAATATGTGAGGAATGTTTTCAACTAATTTTAATCTAAAACATTAACTACTTCCAACTTGCGTCCATTTGAAAATTTTATCAGCCTGCCACTGAAATCTACTTCCAAACTTTTTATGAAAATAATGGCCTGCAAAAGACAAAGACAGAAGCCTCCCTGAAGCATGCTATGGCCCTCTCTCTCATACTCCCTTGAGGTTTATGTTCAACTAGTTACAATCTCATTCAGCATTGTGACTGAGTGTGCATCCCTCACATGGTTTTCAAAGATATCATGAGTGACTTTGTCAAATGCTGGCAAAATCTCTGTGCTACAGTTCTGTCATTCCTATAATCTCCTGGTCTACTAACCCCATTCTGCTGTCTCACAGATAGTTCCAGATCAAGGATAAAAGATATTGAAAAATACCCTAATTGGCAACCAACGGCCTTTCGGTGGGATTCACAGGATCCTCTTCTGACCAGCCCCGAGGACTCTGAACTACCCAGAAAGACAACATAGCCTATGCACAGAGGTTAACAGAAATAGGACACATATGAAAAACTGAAACAAATCCATATGCTAGAAGGAAAAGTACAAAGGGAGAGGAGTGAAGAGGTTTAAGGCTGGAGAGAATAAGAGGGGCTCGCCCTTATTAGTCATGTTAAAGAATTTGGACTTCATGCTGAAGGGCAATGGGGAGCCAATGGCTGATCTTAACAGGATAAGTGACATGAGTGAATTTGCATTTTACAAAGATCACAGGTAAGGCTGTCCTGGAGACTCCTGCTATGACAGGGAAGTGGGAGTAGTTGACCTGTAGGGTCTGTTCGATGAAGAGTCTGTAGTTCTACTGCTTAGCTAATCAAGAAACCCAAAGGAAGGTAGCTTCTTCTGGGAGGATGTGCACTTTCCCTTTCCTCATAAAACTGTTTAGACTCATTATTCCCATTTCGTGGAGTGGGTGGAGTGGGAGGCAGGATGACTTAATTAATTAATTAGGGGAGAGTTGGTGTAGCTAACATCGTAATATCCCAGCACTCTTGCATATAGTGGTAGAATAGGATCTCACTGTCAATGACATCCTTCCTGCTCAGCAAGCCAAGCTGCTAAGCTGAAACAATCAGTGAGCCTAATTTATAAGCTGCAAAATATACAAGCTCCAGAGACTTGATTAAAATTTCACTTTTTCTCACTTAAAATTTCACTAAGCATCATGTTGTCAAAAAATGTAATAGATGATTAGGTGGTAAATTCAGGATTTCTTATATCACTTACTAAAAAAAATATTCCATAACTTGTAAACAAGGACAAGAGGATGAATACACATTGTTTCAATGTCACACTGAAACAGTGTTTAAAAGGCCCATTCAAGGATTACTCAAATTTCTTGACTTTGCTATTTAAATTCTAAATTAAAGGCTCAAGTTCTGTGAAGTTACATGTTATTTTACAAAAGTCTATCTGACACAGAAGCAATGTTTTCTGTCCCAGAGAAGAAATAATCCCAAATGTTATGGTTTATTGTATTGTTGGAGTTTGTTTCTAATGTAGCAATTTAATTTATTATAGTCCTTTATTACATTGCCTATAAATATTCAGATCTTCAAATGCTCTTTGAAGACTTATGAAACCATTAATTAATGAGTTTAATAAAATCTTTGGCAGGTTTTAGTCTGTATTTGTACGAAAGTCTGTTTTACCTTTTTGTAAATTATACTTTGACATTCTTAGCACTAAATAATTTAGTGCAGTTCTTCACTGTATACTGTCTTGTTACTGGATTGTAAGATCTGATTATTGGGGGGAATTAATTTTTTTTCATGATGTATATTCTCCTCTCCTTTGCTCATCTTCTGATGGCAATATCAAATAGAGCAGTACTGGACAGACTTGTACATTCGTATTTCTGGAATCCAAGAAAATGACAACACATATGAGATGCTATTTATACCTAGAGCAGAAGGAAAATAGATACATACATATATCTATGTTATATATATATATATATATTTATTTATTTATTTTATATTTATCTATTATATATATATATATATATATATATATATATCTTTTCCTTTTGGCCACTTCTCTCCATTTTCACTGCTGAAAATTCACCCACGCTAAAAAAGCCATATTTCATAGAAAGGTTGTGCGAGCATTCCTGCCCATTTAAACAAATGGAATATATGTTTAAAACCAAGTCAGAATCCCCCTTACTGCTTTGTCAGTGTAGGCATCTCAAGTCGCCCCTCTTGTTCAGCCTTACAGAGTTCTTACACTGATGGTTCCTCATCCTGTGCAATAAATATGCATGAAAGCAGGTTCTTGGTCCTGATATAAGGCTGATTGTTTGGTGGTGGTTTCTGACAGATACATAAAAACCAATAAGAAGACTAAAAGATGGAATTACAGAAAATTTTCTCAAAATTTAATACTTAAGAGGACTCAAAGCTTTTGATTTATATCCTGTGGAGATTTATTATGTTTTGCAATGAAAATAAATAGTGGTGTGTGTGTGTGTGTGTGTGTGTGTGTGTGTGTGTGTGTGTGTGTGTGTGTATATATATATATATATATATATATATATATATATATATATATTTATGACCATCACCTGAATTTTCAGTACATTTTCCATTTGAGCCTACTGCTTTCGCCCCATTAAAAAAAAAAAAAAAAAAAAGTTTTATTCCCCAACCAGCATTTGAAAACAGAGAGGAAATGAGCAACTGTAGTTCATTACCATCATGTTAATTCACAGTTAAATTGCTCTTTTTGTCTAATGTCATTTAGAATGTCTTCTTAAAATCTGCTATCTGGGTTTGTGTAGCTTTTAAAAATACATGTTGGTTTTAAGAAGCCAGGTTTGCAATGATCTTAATTGTTAGTATAAATTTCATCTCTTTTTATGCCGGAAGCATTTCCTGTTTCAAAACCATTCATCCAGTAAGTATTATGCTGGGTTTTTTTCTGGCTTTTATGGGATCTGACAATTTGAGCCACTATCATCAAGGTACATTATGGCACCAAGTACAGTCCTCAAACAGGGGATGTAGAGAGACCACAGATAATATTGCAGAAGGAATCTTTTGTATTAAGATGGTTTCTGAAAATATCTCTGACAGATGCTGCTAGGCCAAAGAGCCTCCTATAACTGCAGCTCTAGACAAATCCAGGGTAGATGTTTATTCCACTCCAGCAGCTGTCTGACTCCCTGTAACAGCACCCAAGTTTAGGTTGCCAGGCTCACTAGAGCTCACGGTGGCAGTGGGCAGGGCGATGGGAGGCATTGGAGGGGGCTGGGCTCTGCAAACTATCCATCCAGCATGGAGCCTGGGCCGGAGGCCCCACACGCCAAAGCCCAGGGACTGACCTGCTGACAGAGATAGAGGCTCAAAAGGGAATGGCTGCCCGGCATTCAGTAAATAAGCTGTCTGAAAAGAATTTAAATTGTGAGAAGCAGTTTTCTTTCTTCTGGATTATCTGTGACTTCATGAATTATTTCAGACCCACCTTGCTTCAGAAATGACCCGAGGGAGGCTGGGAGTGTTTTCAGCGGTGCGGCACTGAACATGCGCCAGGGAAGCAATTTGCTTCTCACTGTTGCAGGTCTGTTTTTAGCTTCCAAACAATTAAGCAGGAGCAATGAAGCCCTCCCAGTCTGAGCCTGCACCCACAGCTACTATCACCTCACAGAGAGGGAAGCAAGGAGGGAGGATGAGGAGAAAGCCAGTTAACCTTTTCTATGCCCCAGACAACAGCTTTATTTCAGCTGAGATCTAGGAGGGATTAAGAAAAGGAGGGTTCCAGTTCCTCCCAGATGTCACCTCCTGCCTTGTTACTCACCTGCCCTCTCGGCCCTTTAGGAAGGCAGGCGGTGGAGAGCAGCAAGTCATTCTTATTGAAGCAAACAGGAGAGAAGATGTAGTCAAAGCAAGTAGCACCTGCAGCTGCAAATATTGAAGACATTGGTTGAAGGGGGTCATCCATTTCCTGTGGGCAGTCTACAAGGAACAAATTGCCTGCTCAAAGGGCTCAGGGTACAATGCACAAATAGTAGGTAATTTGGGTCAAAATCTATCATAAGCCTAAAAGGAGGGTGGGTGGGGAAAGGGCTTTCTGAAGCTACAAAGAAGATGATTTTGTTAATCCAGTAAGTATTTATAAAGCACTTTTATGTGCTAGCAGCACTGTGCACAAAAATGACCAATAGGTAGGCCTGGTCCAAGCCTTTGAATTGCTCATAGTGTAATGGATAGGTATTTCAATGGAGTGGAACAGCCTTTAACTGGGGGTTGTGTTCTAGAGTCAGCTCTGATTACAAAAATCAGAACAAACCCTAGGCAAAATTTCACTTAAAATCTTTTAAGCAAGGACTGGGTTTTCCTCCAGTGTTAGAAATGGTTATTCTTTGATTCGGTCCCTGGTGAAGTAGTCAGTTATCTTGTGTTCAGGTTCACATAATGTGAAAAAAATATTTGAACACTAGATTGTTCTTCAGTGTGGAGATATACCCAACAATGAAAGCCTGAGAAACTTAAATCAGTTAACATAGCACAAGACTGATCTCACCCACCTCCTTTTTCAATTAATATGTGCTTTTTCAATAGCATTGTCTCCCTTTTTCTTGCTTTTCCTCATCCTTGGTCTTTTGATCTGCTCTTTCTCCTTGCCTTCTTCTCAGCACCTCCCCCTTTGCCCTTGATGTATAGGTCAAGTTGCGTGAGTTAAATGCATACGAGGACAACTATTCTGGATCTCACTTTAAACAATATGGTAAGTGCTATGAGAGGGTAAAAGTTGAACCAAAATATTGTAGAAGATGGTTCTGTGGTAAATGCAAGAGTTAACCTGCTCTGGATTAATGAGTTTAGATATTTTAATTCCAAAGAGACACTATGATTGAGAATGATCAACAACTTTGCTAACTCATGCATTACCAGAGAGACTACTAAAGGCCTTGCTAAATTCCCCACCATCTCCATACTGCTGGCTTTGGACCCCCGTCACCAAGCAGTTATGACAGCCTTCAGGATCACCACCATTGTGTGTTGGGAATTCTAGCATAATGAGTCTTCAGTTATTATAGTCTGGTAAATCATATGTTGAAAAAAATCATATGTTAATTTTTAAAATCCTTTTGGAATAATTCCAAGATTTGGATGCTTTTGATCTTTCTTTAAAATCCACAGTGCTATTAAAACCACCAAGGAGAGAGTAGAAAATTCTGCCTGGAGGGTAAGAGAAGCAGAGGCAATCTTTGAACTTAGCCTTGAAGAAATAGGTTGCAGAGGATTCAGGGTGAGTGAAGGAGAAAATAATTACTGGTGGCAGAAGGACTGAAACAAAAGCACAGAGATCTTCCTCTTTATTGAAGAAGTAAAATCACAAAGCAAAAGAAACCAGCCTTGGCTATCCTCATAGCTCTTCTTTATCCCCACTTTGCTTGTGCCTGATCCCTCTTGTGATCTGCTAGAGCATATATCTTTATGCTATGGCCTGTTCCAAGGAGAAGCTCAAACTTAGTCTGTATTATTCCATGTTCCTGGTTCACCTAGTAAACAGTAAAGCCACGTATTTTAGCTATTTTAGCTAAGGTGTTAATATTGACAAGATCGTAATGCCTTCACCTCTTCCATCAAACTTTCCTCAATCTACTTTCTGCCAAATTAATCTTTTCCCTGTCCACAGTCCATAGCACTTTGAAGCTCTAATACACTTAAGTTCATACTATACTTATTATAAGGGTCATAATGTTTTGACCCTTGTTTGTCTTCCCTACCGAGTTCCCCCTGGCAGTAGGCACATATTCCTGCTCATACTCAACTGAAGTGAATCAACTTTTCACAAACAGAATCTTGTGAGAAAGTAGAGGAGAGTGAGGAGATGCGTTGTTTTTATTAGCAAGTGATGACAGGATGAAAATACTGCTTTCAGAACCGACTCTTTCACTAACTTTGTGCTATTCATGTTTTAAATATCCTCTATTTCTATTTTTTATTTCATTTTCATTTTCAGAGATGTGCCATGGTTAAAATCTGTTTACTACACCAAATGTAAAACCTGCTCAAAAAGTTTGGCTCCATTTTGTAAAGTCTCTGGTTCACTAATTCATTTTACTCTTAGCAGAACTAACAAAAATGATTGATTTTTTTTTTAAATCCAGAAGCTTCTTTAGACATCAAATAGTCTTTTCTATGAAACATTACAGTCAATGATTCAAATGCAAATCAATTTTTAAAATATGAATTGATATATAAAGATTTGAGATGTTATAGTCCTATATTATTGTGGTATGACTTTCCCATTGAAAACAAAGTGGCCAGACATAAGACATCAGTGCCTTCTATGCAAAACAAGGTTCACTTGGTGTTACCTACTGTTATCTAAATTTTTTTTACATTCAGTCTTTAATAACATAAATTAGTCGATTATGAAATTCATTAACTCATCCTATAAACCAGTATCAAATGCCTAACATAAAGCTGTATCATATTGTACCTCAGCCTTCTAGTCTCCTAACTAGAAAGAAGCCTTTCTTCTTCACAAGCATGAATTTGTATCTCTTTAAACATTGTTCTTATTTCTTAATCAGGGTTTCCACATTTAAATTGTATAGCTAAAGACTGATTCCAGAAGTGACCTGATTCCTCTTTTCCAGGAAAATCATTTTCTAAAACCAAGAACTTTTTCAGGAGGTATGGAGTCTCCCAGAAACTTATGGTCTCTAATTTGAGAAAGCAATCTGAGAAATAATTGGCATGTATTCTTAATGCAGAAAAAACTAAAGTTATAAACCCCAGTTCTGGCAAAGATGCAGTGATTCTGGCCATATTATTCATTGTTGGTTGCAATTATATTTGATTAAGTTCTTTAGAAAGAGATACTAGATATCAAAAATCATAAAAATATCCAAGACAGCTATATGTTCTGTTTCTTAGATGTAACATCAACCTAAAAATTTTATAGAGATCACTGAAGTCAGATATTACTATGGTAGGCCCCAGCTCTGCCCAGACAACAAAACCTTTCATTGACTTGTTACCATATAATTACTTGGAGGGAAGTAGAGACAATAGATTGCTTCCTTCAATAGATAAGGATAAACTATTCAAATATTATTTATTAATGGCACCAATTATTTACATTCAGCCTCATTTTCAAAGGATTTAAAGTTGCTTTCAGAGATGTGTAAAGTATAGAAACATATTTAAAAATAGAAATAAATCAGGATTAATGAAAAATAGGGATGAGAAAGTGAGATGAAGCCAAACCAAGATGAAGAAAACATGGTGGAGCCTTAAAGTTGGAACAAAGCTTCTTAGCACCCAAGCAAAAGAAAACAATATCAACAATGTCTTTGAGAGAAACCTCAAGAAAAGTTCTACTTACTAGAAGAACCACAGCTTTGTCTGATACTGAGTTCAGAAAGATACCTGCCCACATACCTACTAAAAACAGAGACTGGACCATATCACCATAGGCTCCCTTCTGGCCATATCTGTCCCAGTACCTAAGGGAACAACAATGTTCTGGGGCCCAGGAGCCTTGAGAGTGTCCACATCCACGCAGAGGCTGAGAGAGTGTGAGGAATGTCAGAACTTTGTGATCCTTGTTTTTTCTCTGTCTCTCTGGTATCCCAAAATTTCCATCTTGTTGAGACAAAAAGAACCTATGTATTCTCCAGCTCAGACAACCTAGGAAGCCCCAGGTCAGACTATTGCATATTAAATTTAAGAAGTTAAATGTATAACAGATGAGGAATATTATTTGAGGATTTGTTTATTTTCTGACTTTAAATGGTACCTGGAAATATAAACCTGGCTTGAGAAGAAATTATCAAGGGATGGTAGAAGCTTCAAAAAAGCAGAGATAGTTCACTGGCACAAACAGCCTTTGTCATATACCTGTGATTTCCATCGGAAAGCATTGGCATTGTTTAATCCTTAATGTTGGATCTGTATCCATTTCATAACCTCTTTTACATAGCCAAATCATGATTAAGGTTACGTCCAGTCTGTGCTTCTGCTAAGTAAATCATGGTAAGAGGTAAGAGAGCAGCTGGCTGGTACGCAACAAATATTATAAGAAAAGGGCTATTTGGAAAGAGATCTGGCAGGCCTTATCCTGAGAGGTAATTTAAGTCAGAAAGGATGAGGCATGGGGGCGTTTATTATCAGAGGAGTACTGTGAGGTGGGTTGAGAACACCCTATGGATTTAAACAAACCCAAGTGGAAGTTCCAGTTCGGACACTCTGTTATAGGGGACAACTCATTTAACTTATTCTCACACCGGTTTCCTCATCTGCAGACTGTGGGTGATAACACTTATTCTATAGGCATCTGTAAGAACAAAGCCATGAAATATGAAAAATACCTAGAAATAAGTGCTTTAACTCAGTGTTAAGTGCTCAGTAAGTAGTAAAATTAAGGTTTTCTAAAAGCGAATAAGATACACATAGGCTTTGATAAATACTTTGATTAAATAGTAATGCTATAACCAAGTGAGGAGAGAAGGGGATAATGGATTAAGCCTGCTTAACCAACTCTGGGTGCCAAGCATTTCACACAGTTCCTGGTACTTAATAGGAGTTCAATAATTTTTTTTTAATTTTTCATTCCCTTCACTGAGCAAGAATATCTTTCAGAAAACCCAGGAATAAAAGGTCCTTTTGAGTTATATACTCTTAAGTGTTAGAATTCCAAAATTATTTTAGAGAGGAAGAAACAATTCCTTTAATTACAGTGGTGGCTTTAATTCGAACCCACTAAGGTGAATCTTTCTAACCACCAGATCCAAAGTGTAGGAGTTTTGCTATTTGACCTTTTTGATTCCTTGGGTACTGTGTGCAAGATTCATGGTGAAGCAGTATTTATAACAAAATATGTAGGTGAAAATTATGTATAACATGAGTTATTCTTTCTATTGAGGATGGGATATTTTTCATATTATAACTCTGTTTTGAGTGTCTTCCTAGACTATGTAGACATTTATCACACCCCCATCAAATTTTGTGAGAGACAGTAAGTCAGGGAGTTACCTAATCTGTGTTAAGAACAAGGAAAAGATGTGTCAACAACAGCATTTTTGCCAACCTAATGACAGGTTAGCACCCCAATTGGTACTGATCCTTTGGAATTCCCTGCTTTCTCTTTCCCTTCTTTTTTTTTATGTTGAAGCAATAAATTGGAATCAGTGAAGTAGGGTACATCATGACAAGTGGCATCTGAAATAATTGTCCTTGGTACATTATGGATATAGTTAAATTCATTTATCCAGACTCGATAGAACTAGATTTTTTTAAAGAGTCACAATAATAATTAAAATTTAAAACCATAAGACTTGAACCATCATATAAATTAAATTATACTCAGTTTACTTTTAGTCTTATGTGATATTTGAAAGCATTTTTTTCACCATGAATGAGATGAATAGTAGCATTCCACTAACCAAAATAAACATTTATAAATATTCTAGATAAATCAATATCTTATCTGTGTATCTTTTTCTTTCTCCCTCTTTATTCCTCTGCTCTTCTGTTTTTCTTTTCCTTTTCTTGGGTGATTTTCACTGCTCCAGCTCTCCCAAACCCTCTGCAGAGACACTTTGATCATTGCTGATAACCCTGATAAATATGAGTCCACAGTGATATGCTCAGAAGAACTGAGGCAGTGGAATTATTCTCCAATAAGTCCAGAAGAAGAGAACAAGCATCACTCTGGGAAAAAGAAGAGCTGGGGCTAGCCTCAGTTCTCACTCACCTGTTATGAAATCATGGGTGAGCATTTAAAAGTCTAGAGGTATTAGCAGCTTTTTCTAAAAAATAAGGATACTGGTATCTCCTCTATCTGAAGTTCATCTCTTGAGATCTTCATAGCTATAATAAAAGGACTCCCCCTGACCTGTTTTCTACAGTGACCTTAGGCTCCTAAACTACTCTGTGAAGCCAACACACAGTGAGTCACTGATAGCTAATAATAACTCAGGTACATGCGAGCCATTCACTTTCAATGACTCAAAAGTATCCTCTTCTTTAAAAAAATTAGAAACTTTTTTTTTTCAAGAATATTTTCCCCTTTACTAAATTCTGTCCCTCAGTTACATGTCTTCAACATTCTAAAAGAAGACTTTTTACATACTTTTTTTTTACATACTTTACATAGTTTCTGCCTAATTATAAATTCCATAGAAAATCATTCAGGGTAAGCAGGAATTGAACCTTTAACACTCACAAATATTTATAAAGTACCTAGTGGTGCTATGTGAAGATACTCCAAAAATATAAAACATAGTTTCTGCTTTAAAAAACTTTATGACTTACTTGTGGAGATAATATTTATTAGATTTGGGGATGAAAATGGACTATAAAATGACCATTTTATAGATGGAAATGGGAAATAGTTCACTATCTAGAGAATAAAACAGTGAAGCATGAAGGATGATTAGACCACCAGAAAAATAAAGTCCCTCCTGATCTTCTAGAGCTGGCAAAGACATACTGCTGCAAATTTGGAAAAATCCAGATGAGCATCTAACAATGGCATTATGCTGCAGAGATTATCAGCAGATGACAATTATAGAACATCTTAGTACAAAACTCAAGTAGCTACCTGGAAGCATCTAAAAAAACAGAATTTCTCAGAGAAGACCTGCACATGCCTTCCAGCATTCCATGTTCATGATAGATGGAAGGAGGGGTTGAGCAAACACTCTGATGCAGAGGTGCCAAAGCGGGGTCTTGGGTCAACACATTTAGGCAAGTCCTGTGACAACTGTGAAACTGTGACTCTTGAACAAAATGACATAGCCTTGAGATCATATGAGAGCGGAGCTGTCTTTTTGTTTTTGTTTTTTTTTTCAGATATGGCTGGCTATTAATATGCAATACAGACAATTCATGATGGATTTATGTGTTATATGGTATTTTATGTTAATTAAAATGTTTGTTGTAACTTTGCTAATATGTTTGTGATGTATTTTTTATATTGCCAGGAGTTGTGCAAAAGGAAAACTGTACCATCCGACATTTCTCATGAAAACAATTGTATGTGGACAGAAGTGCAGCAAGGGATACTATGGCTAGAGGAGTGAAAAATGGCAGAAGACTCACAGATGAAAGAATACTGAAATGGAACATGACATGATATGACACATTTGGATTATTACAAAAGAGAAAAATACATTCCAACTGAGCTATGAGATTATGAAAGGCCTAACCCCTTGGAGAAAAATTGAGCATTAAACAAGTGGTCATAGCTTTGCATTCAATAGGTATCGAGACGTGTTCTTGGACAAGGAGGGAGGCAGAGAAGCTACTGATAAAGAGCAATATTCATTTCAGGTGAAATAGGCAACACTCGACAACCCAAGCAAGGTATTTTTTGCTCACCTTCTGAATAAGGCTTGAAATTTTTTTGATTTAATGTTTGAGGTTCTGCTTCAATGCTTACTTAAACAAACATTTGTGAGTTTCAATAATGCAGCCATTGATTTCCTTTCTACAAGACAGATAGGAGTAAGGCCGTCCCATCCAAGAAGAGCACCACCAACCCAGCAACCAGGCGGTGTTCATTACGATCTACCTAGTCTTAGACACTTTGATTGTAATCAATACCCTGCAATAGTTAATTTTAAGTGTCACTTTGGCTAGGCCACAGTCCCTAGATATTTGGTCAAACACCAGTCTGGATGTTGTCACAAAGGCTTTTGGTTGTTATTGTTTTTGTGTTTTTAAAAAAGAGATTAACATTTAAATTGTATACTTTGAATAAAGAAAATCACCCTGCATAATGTGGGTGGGCCTCATCCAATTAGTTGAAGGTCTTAAGAGGAAAAGTCTGAGGCCCCTCGAGAAAGAGGAAAGTCTGCCTCCTGACTGGCTTCAGACTGGAGCTGCAACATCACCTATTCCTGTATCTCCAGCCTGCTGGACACCCTGCAGGTTTTAGACTTGCCAGTCCCATAATCACATCCAATTCCTTACAAAAAAAATCTTTCTTGATAGCTAGGTAGATGATAGATAGATGATGACAGATAGATAGATAGACAGATAGACAGATAGATAGACAGATAGATAGACAGATAAATAGATAGACAGATAGATAGATAGATAGATAGATAGAAGATAGATAGATAGATAGATAGATAGATAATAAAATAGATAGATAATCTCCTCTTGGATGTTTCCCTCAAAAATCCTGACTAATAAGCACTCCTTTAGGATTTAGATCTAAAATCTGATATTTAAAAATAAATTATTTGACTATAATAACCTCAGACATTCTGACAAAGAATGATTTTTTATTAAACAATTTAAATGAAACCTAAATAACTTATTACAGGAACATTGAAAAGTTCTGGACTAAATATTGGACCTAGGATCCTAGGGACCCAATATGTAGTCTAGATTCATGATTATCCTCTTTCCTTTTTTTGCCCCATATTTTTGTTTTATGGTCTATCCTAAAGTTTCTGAAGTATGATCTGATATACAGTTATTACATTTTTATCAAGATTTTGATACCTTTTCAGAAAGTCTTATACATTCCCTCTATATACACTTTTTTTCACTGTAGTGGGGGTAGGAGAGGGAAGGATTTTTAAGGTCAAAGATGTGAGTTTAAATCTTGGATCCAAAGCAAGCACTAGCTGTGTGATCTTGTCCAAGTCACTTAACTTCTCTGAGTGTTGATTTCCTTATCTCTCAAGATCTTCATGGAATCAATGTATAGGTTAAATGAAATAATGGATACCCTGACCACACTATTTAGACAAGGGATTGACTGACAAAAAAATTTAAATCTTTATGTTCCTTTTTCCCCTCACTTAGAAGTTCCCTGATAATAATAATTTTAAAAAATCTACAAATAAGTAATTTAGGAAGTAAACAATATCCGCCACACTTACCTGAAAAAAAAAAGTCAAAATGACTGTATCATTCAAGGTAGCTTTCTACGACAAACAGCATCCAATATACAGCAACTTGTCATCATAAAATTTCATTTCTTGCTCATATCGCAGCTAAATATGAGATAACTGAGTGTGAGGGGCCATTCCACAAGATCAATCATGGACCCAGGCACCTTTGATCTTGTGGTTGGCCCTTAAAATTCTCTCTCTCAAGCCAGCTGATGAGGGCAGGGGAAAAGGGAAAAGAAAAAAAAGAGTGATGATCACACATGGCAGCTTTTAATGGGCTATTTCTAGAAGTGGCACATATCACATTGGTTCTCACTCAATTGGCCAAAACTCCACTGTACAGCCTACCTAGAGAATGCAGTGATGTCATGTGCCCAGGGAGATGAAAACAAAGCAGTTGATGAACTTGCGCACACATCTCTATCTTGGGAGCCATAAAAACCTCTAGATTCTTTTTTTTAAACTTTGTTTGCCTTTAAGTATTTACTTCCCATTGCTTGTGCACATGCTTTGATCTGTTTTTCAGGGCTTTGCGTCGTACATAAATTCCTAGGAACACATGTTTCCTGATGAGCAGAATTTAATAGGAAAAGAGATAGACCATAAGTCCCTTGATATGTAAAGTAGGACGAAAAGACAGCTGCTTAGAGAAAAGAGAAAAAGATAGGGAGGATCACAGTGCAAAAAAAATAATTATAAATTTATTACCCTAATGAGATCAATAAAAATCTATACAACCATAACAATCGAGTATGAGAAACGCTATCTTCTGTGGTGACATTACCTTGTAAGGCCTGGTAGTCATGAAATCTTCTGAGATGTTTAATTTTCACATTGAGAAACAGTAGTGCTGACCAGAGACTCACAGGACAAGTAGAGAAATCCTTATATCTGTAGGCTGCAAATACCTATAGCCAATGACAGCTGTGTGGAGAAGCGTTTTCATTTTCATGGATTATTTCTTTCCTTCCTTCTGGATGTTACCCACATTCTGAATCCATGAAAAAGACTCTGCCCTCCTATTGCACCTGCCCTGTGAGCTCTGCCCCACCCTACCCAAGCAGCGATGCTTCCATGATGCAGGTTCCCACCATATGCACATAATGACAGCACCCACATGACACATTTATCTTGAGGTGCGTAGAGAGCAAAAAGACTTCCCACACTCTCCTTGCTAAACTGTCAACTTTCCACCTGTATAGCTACAGTGCTAGAACATTCCAGTATCAGCCATGCATTGAGGTAAGTCACTGGAAACCTCTGGAAAAGTAGTTATTATCTGCCGGCATTAATAGTCAAAACTATTATTGAGTGGTCACTATGTGCTACCCACTTTATATACATTCTGTGATTAATCCCACCACAACCCTAGCAGTATTATCACCTCCATTTTAAAAATGAAAACTGAGTTTTAGTGAGATTAAGCAAAGAGCCCAGAGCAGTACAGTTAATAAAAGACAGAGCCAAGATTCAAACCTAATTCTGACTCCTCCTACACGAAGCAATTACAGCTAACATTTGTTGAGAGCTTACTAGATGCCAGTCATTGTTCTAAGCACTTCACCTATGTTAACTCTTTATCCCCACAACAATCCTATAAAGCTGAAGCTGTTATTATTTCCTTTAGTTGATAAAGATACTAGCACAGAATAAAGTGACTTGCCCAAACCCTACAAAAGTAAGTGGGAAAATAAGGGCTGGAAACCAGGGTGCTTCTGACTAAAGACTGATCTGCTCTTTTCTAAAATGTTATACTTTTTTATTTATGAAAAATTTCAAAAATACTAAATGTTGAAAGAGCATATACATCCATAGATTTAACAATTATTAGCATTTTGCCATATTTGCTTCAAACTTTTAGTTGAAGCATTTTAAACTACATTACAGACTTAGTTAAGACTTAGTTAATATCTCTCTCCCTAACACTTTAGCATGCATCTCTAAATAAGGATCCTTATATAATCACAATACCATTATCACACCTGACAAAACTTACTAGTAATTCCCTAATACCATATTCAAAATACCCCAATTATTCCAAAAATATCTCTCTCACAGCTGTTTTGTTCAAATAAGTATACTTTGAAGGCTCATGGATGGCATTTGCTCATTACGTAACTCCAAAACACCTCCTTCCCACTCTCTTTTTGCACCATGCCATTAATTGTTGAAAAGTCCAGGCCAGTTTTCTATAGAATGATCTGCCTTCTAGATATGTTTGATTATTTCTTTGGGGTGCTAATTAAGTTGTTCCTATAGTTTTTGGATCCTCTGTGAAGTAGAAGTTATATCTAAAGCTTGAATACATTCATTGTTGCCAAGAATACTTCATAGATTATATTATTTCATATTTTGCCACATCTGGATGTTCATAATATCCAGCCATTTCATCAACAGTGAGGTCAAGTGCACCCATGGAGTCAATGTGATGACAGCCAGATACCTCTACTGCAAAGTCCTGTTTCTCCCCGCTTCAATCAGCAAGCAATCTGGGGAATTGTGTGGTGGTGGTCCCTATCATTCAGTGGTTTCAGCATCCATTGAAAATTCTGGCTTACATTATCATCCCATCAAGGGCTGCAAATGGTTACTTTCCAAACATATTATTCTACCTACATTCAGAGCCAACATTCTTCTATAAGGAAATGTTTTTCTTCCTCAGTTGGGATCATCTGGTTATGCTGGAATACAGTTCCTTCTGGTAAGACATGTTAAATATTTAACTATTTTTAGTTACCTATTATCAGAGTAAGGAATTGATGAAATAATCACCTCCAATTGTGGGAAAACAGTTTTGTGTAGGGAGATATTCACTTTTCTGAGTGTAATTATGGAATTGTGGAGTTTTATACATTCATAGTCACTTTTCTATTCCCAAATTCTCTCAAATTTGGCCATGATATACTCTCAGCTGTAACACTACTCTATCTGGATTAGGGCCTAAATTCAAATCCAGGTGTCCCATGTAGTCATTGCCTCATGGAATTACACAGACTGAGAGATGTACAGAGGTGTCCCTCTCTCTTGCCTCTCTGTGCCTCCATCTCTTCAAGAATAAAATTGTAATAAAAAATTGTATACAGCTTATAAGGTGGTAATTAAATGAGATATGGTAGTAATTAAATGATACATGTAGCTCTCCCTATATTTACACCAAGAATGTCACCATCTAATACTAAATTTGCACTATGGAATGGACTGGGACTGGGGATAGGGTGGTAAGGAGAAGAGAAAGAGCCATGAATGTCCTAGAGAGAAGGCTCCCTCTCCCCGCCCCCGACCAGAACAGTGGTATCATGCAGTGGGAAAGCTTCGTCATGGGAAGAAGGCAGAGGGAGAATGACAAGTCCCTGAAAAACATATATATCTTTGCTTCATTTTAGTTTACCCAGGGCCTCCTGTATTCTGAAATGTCAAAGAAAGAAAGAAAGAAAGAAAGGAAGAAAGAAAGAAAGAAAGAAAGAAAGAAAGAAAGAAAGAAAGAAAGAAAGAAAGAAAGAAAGAGAGAGAGAGAGAGAGAGAAAAGAAGAAAGAAAGAAAGAAAGAAAGAAAGAAAGAAAGAAAGAAAGAAAGAAAGAAAGAAAGAAAGAAAGAAAGAAAGAAAGAAAGAAAGAAAGAAAGAGGAAGAAAGAAAGGAAGAAAGAAAGGAACAGCCTAGAAGCAATTGCTAAACAGAAGCCTGTACTGAACTGTCTTCCTGCACTGTGTTCCTGCCACCTGAGCCAACCCTTATAAAG
>PVKZ01005099.1:0-61293 GCA_004027375.1 Macroglossus sobrinus
GAGAGTGTCAGGAGTAAGTCTAGTGCCAACTGATAACTGATTCTAAAGAACCTTCAAAAACGACAGCAGCAGTTTTAAACAGTACGGGTGGGAGCTGTTTTGTCTTAGCAATATTTCCTCTCTGTTAGAGAAGTTTGTAATTGCCCACCCAAAACGGCCTCGAGAGAAAGTTCCCCAGGACAGTTTGTGCCCTTCGACCTAAATAGTTCTGTCCTGTTCTTGCTGGTGGGTTTTGTTGACACTTCCAGCTTTTCCTATCTGGTTTTCTAATGTAACCGATTTGAGCAAAGCCTGTGCAAACAGCAGCCTGCAGGATGTGACTCTCATGGTATGTTCTGTCATTTCAGGTGGTTCCTTTTGCCCTTGAAGACGGTACGTATTCTAGAATTCTTCATTTGCTGAGGAAAAATCTAGAAACTGAGAAAGGAAAGTATTCTTGCTGGCTTAATGTGGGGAGCCACTTTGATTCTAGCTTCCTTCTGGCAATGAGAATTGGAGACCTGGTGATAGAAACTGATTTTCTAGGTAAAGAACTGTGGCCATGATCCCCAGTTCCATGAGGTGGTGTAGGTTTATGTGCATGGGTGTGAATATGTGCCATGTGAATCCATGTGGTGGGAACCCGAGTATGTGTGTGTATGACTTTTTGAGTTTTGAGTGTCTGTCTTGATTTATATTACATAAGACCACAGTCACTGATGTCAGCTATCTAATAAATATTCCTCTCACCATTGCATCATGAATGGATAGGTATCTAAGTGTATGTATTAATCACCTTGCAAAATTTGAATGTGTACATTTACTGTATGCCAAGTATATACCTCAATTAAACTGAACATAAATCCTATCTCCACCCAGGTCAGTGTTCTCTGGCTTCTTAATGGATAAACTATGTTTTAGAATCTCCGTCACTGTGACACAAAAAAATTCTTTTAGTGAAGTATATAACTCTTCAGTGGGTATTCTGGCATTTTGAATGATCGTGTTCCTTCATTCACACTGCCTTCCTGTTAAAGGGAGGCCTCTGAATGACTCCTCCTCCCACCCATGTCAGCTGGTTGTTGGGCAGGGCTCCTCACTTTTGCTGCTGGACTTCAGTGTAGCCCCATGCCACACATAGTTCTGGAGGCATCTGATCCAGTATGGGCTTCCAGGAATATTTGGGGGCAATTCACTGTGACTTTCTGTAAAGAGGTCTAATATTTATCTTCAGACACTCTTTGTTAGAATACATAGTGTCATTCTGTCTTCAATACTTCTCTGAGGCATGGACTTTGTGTGATGGGCAAGAAACACTGTGTCTAATGAGAACTGAGAGGTCTTCAGGACTGAGCCTCAGGGTAGCACTGGGCGTTCATTCTAGGAGGACAAAGGGAAACATTGTGCACTGCAAGGTGGGACAGAGAAGCTCCATGGTGTGACAGGAGCATCACCCCTCATGTCCCTGTGGCATCCATACAAAGTTCTATGTATTGTCATGCATGGGGACGTGGGGTAATGGTTTCTTCTGAAGGGCTTTGTAAGAAATCCAGTCCAGGAAGTTGGTTTAAGTCAATATCATATACAATGAGCCAAGTGATGGTTTGAGTTTTCTTTGGACCAGGACAGCTGTGAGAATTATGAATGTAGTAGAAATCCATTGCCCTGTAGTTTTTCATCTTTTTCTCACTAAGCAAAACTGATGGTGCTGAAATGTAAATAAAATGTCAGTAGTTTATCGCTGAATCTGTCTCGTTGAGACAGGGTTGTCCTAGAAATGTTTACTCTCTAGATCACAGCTTCGCAGTGGAGTTGAAGTGCACCCTAGTGTGTGTGATTCAATGTTAAAATGAGGGCTAGCACCACCTGATCTCCAAGAAATCAGAGACAGCCACTAGAGGACTCCAACCGCAAGGACAGCTCCGAGAAGCTTTGACGGGACCTCAAGAGGGAAACAATTTAGAGGAGCAGAGGAAGACCCAGGAAGGGCACCCAGGCCCTGTGGTGACCAGGTGGCGGCTTTAAGATCAGGACAGGCAGTATAACTCATTCTCCTTAGCCTAGGCTGGCCCCGACTGAGGATGACGTTTGGCTGCGTCTTGAATGGCGATGAGAACGGACAGGGGCTCCTGCTGGAGCAAACAGAGTATAGAACCACCTTCTCTAAACATGGAGAGAAGATCTTTTTCTTGCCCTATGGTCTCCTCTATCTACTATGTGACAACCATACCCTTTCTCCCTCCATCCCTCCTCTCTTAAGCCTACCTATTTATCTCCGTTCTTAGCAACCCCCATTCTTGCCCCCCGCTTTCTTTTTATGTCTTTCTTTCATTTTGGCTTTTGATTTTATTTTGTGTTATTTTTTATGAGAAAAAATACACAGCACAAAACCCAACTTCTAAGCCACGATTCAGCACACAGTACAGCATTGACAACTGCATGCATATTGTAGCAAGGCAGACCTCTAAAACTTTTTCACCTCACATGAGGAAGACTGTCTGCCTGTTGACATAGCTCCATTTCCTCCTTGCCCCAATTCTCCACAGCCAGGCTTCTACTCTGTTTCTCTGTGTGTGACAAATTTAGATACTCACAGTATTTGATTCTGTGTAACCTGCTTATTTGACTTAGAATAATGTCCTCCAGGTTAATTCCTGTTGCTGCAAATGGCAGGATTTTCTTTGGTTTTTAAAGATGCATCAAATTCTATTGAATGTATATACCCATTTTTTTTTTTACCCATTCCTTTGTCAATGGACACAGGGGCTGTTTCCAGGTCTGGGCTATTGTGAATAATGCTGCCATGATCACAGGAGTGCAGTATGTCCTCAAGGCTCTGATTTTATTTCCATGGGATGCATAGCAACAGCGTGATTGCTGGATCACATCGTAGTTCTATTTGTAAATTTTGGAGGAATCTCAATAGTGTTCTGCATGATGATTGCACCATTTTACCTTCCTCCCTACAGCATAGAAAGATTGCAGTTTCTCCATTCCCTCGCCAATATCTGTTATGTCTTCTTTTTTTTTCTTTTGGACAATACACATCCTATCAGGAGAGAGGCACTACTTCATGGCCTTTCTGATGTGCATTTCTTAGATGATTAGTGATATTCGGTCTTTTCATAGCTCTGTGGCCCATGCATGCTTTCTTTGGAGACATGTCTTTTAAAGATTTTGACCATCTTTTTTTTGGGGGGGGTGGAGGGTTATTTGCTTTTATTTTTTGTGTTTTGCAATTGAGTGTTAGCCTTTTGTATACACTTTCAAAATTAGCCCCTATTCAGATATAAACTTTGCAAAGGTTTTCTGACATTCTCTAGGTGTCTTTTCATTCTCTTGATCCTTGAAGAGACTATCCTTTCCTCATTGTGTTGATCTGGCGTCCTTCTCAAAGATCATTTGGTACTATCAATGAGTTTATTTAGGGCACTCTATCTTTCCCATTGATCTATATGCCTGTTTTGAATGCCATTACTATGGTGTTTTTTTTTTTTTATTATGGAAGCTTAGTCTGGTGTTTTGAATTCAGGAAGTGTGGAGCCTGCATCTTATTCCTCCTTGTCAAGATAGTTTTGGCTACTGGGATGCTTTGTGGTTCCATATGACTTTCAGGAGTTTTTCTCTTCTGTAAAAATGGCATTGAGATGTCACAAGGTATAGCAAGAATCTTTCGATGCCTTTGGCTAATATGAAAATGTTAACAATATCAAGTCTTCCAACCCATGAACACAGTATTTTATTCCAATTATTTATGTCTTTTAATTCCCTCTTCTTTTTACTTTACAATTCTTCCATCCTATTCGTGGCTTTTCCACTGCCTTGCCAGGCTCTATTCCAGAGTCATGGCTGGGCAGAGGGAGAAGGATGAGAAACGAAGCATGGCAGCACCTACCACTCTGATTCTGTCTCACACAGGTGTGCTAGCCATGCTCTTCACCTTCACTTACATCTGGGCCTTCTGCTGAGAATTCACTAGTATCTGGTTTAGACCATATTTTGAACAATGTCAGAGCCTCAAGTAATGTGTGGCACAGGCCCACGGGTTTGTGTAGTATACACATGTGAATGATCAGGTGAGCCCCACAAATGGCTCTCCAAGAACTAGTAGGGGAGAGAGGATACACCTTCCACAACATTGAATTCTAGATTTGCTCTATCTAGTGTGGCAGGCAGGATCCAGATGAGGCTGTTTTTAATTAATTATACTTGTTCACTTATTAACTCAGTGAATGAATATAAAATAAAAACATCCATTTGCTCAGTCACACTAACCACATTCAATTGTGACTATAACAGCCAGAATTTCTGGTTGATAACTTTGGAGGTGGGAGCAATGTTGGGTTTGAGGTCAGAAGGTGAAAAGTGATCACTTCAGCATCTCCCTGATTTAAAGTTTGGAAGGTGATCAATGTCTTGTTCAAGGGCTCTGACTCCACAGAGCCCAGGGGAGGTCTTAGGACATGGACGAAAGATTGAAGTAAGGCCGTGTCACTCTCCATAGGTTCAACTGAAGCTAACTGAATAGGTGAGACACTCTTTTTAAAACGTTATTGCTCTTGATTCTGTTTCTAAAGATTTGGTGTTGGAGGACATCTCTGACTTCAGCGATGAAGATGAATAGGATCCAGGTAGGTGGCAACAATTACATTGGATCCAATGAGAGGGGATACCTGGGACCAGTTGGGTGGTACCTACTACATGGGAGACTGAGGAAGAGAGATAAGTAATCAGAGAGAGAAATAAAATGTGTATAGAATTTTAATTTGCTTTTCTCCACTTTATTAATGTCACAAAAAAAATGGAACTGTGTCCCTAGGCTTTGAATGTGCTCCCTTTGATATCATGTTTTCTTGCTATTCTATTTAAAAATTATCTTTCTCACATGACTTGCTCTTTTCTTTCCCTACACCAGCCACATCTCCTCAATAAAGAAGAAGAAACCATTTAATAAAGAAGGACTCTGAACTTCCGTTGCACAGGACAAAAAAAGGTAAAATAAAAAGTGTGCCTGTTCTCCATTGTTTTCTAACTTACTTACATCAGTTCTGATAAAACCATAATAAAAAAATACTGGGGTTTCTCCTATTGCTTGTGACTCTAAAAGTGGAAACAAAAGAATGATAAGACTCTAGGCAAGCCAGTGAAAGGTGCCCTGAGCACATCTTCCCAGAGAGCAAATACACATTCCTCTCACACCCACAGCAGAAGGACGGTAGTGGATTCCGTGGAACCCGAGAGGAAAATAAGAAGAAGCCTGAGAAGCCTATTGGTGGATCCACCAAGAGTGCTGTGCCTGTTGATTCCAGGTTGCGTTCTTTGTTATAATTTCTGCCTTTTGACGTTTAGAGTTCTTCCCCACTCTTTCGAATAGGGTGGGCAGACTTGTTTGGGGAACTTTAATGTTGAGAGATCCTCAGAGGGTCCCATTGGGCCCCTCATCCCTTGATAGTGTTCGCTGAGGTGATTGTTTGAACCCCATAAGTGTCTGATTAATTCACCCCAGTGCAGGGTGTAGAAAGTTATGAGGAGTTTGTAGACACTGGACCATGGTGAGGAAGGAATGAACAGGGGGGCAACACACTAGTGAAGCCACTGCCCGCTGTCAATCAGGCATAGCACAGGCTGCTCAGATCAGTAGTCAGCAGACAGTGGAGGTTTCAGCCTTAATTCACAGAATCATTAAAGCGCCGGCATGAAAGGTCAGTATCTCTGTTCTTGGACATTAAGTGTTCATCCACAGTTTTTCAATAAAAGACAAGCTAGTTTTTGGTAAATGTGTCATGTAGCAGTAGGCATAGAATGTTCTGAGTTGGGTTGGACATCTCCCAAACCACTAGTGATTTAGGGCAGTCGCCTGGTTACAGAGAAAGCTCAGTGTGAGACAGCTAAGAGTTGACAGACGCTGAAGGAGGATGGTCACAAATTGGGACTTCCATGGTCTTTATGAGGGGCTTTGCTCAGAAGAAACTGTAGTTTTGGGGTTAAAGCCTGAAAAGTAGAAGAGGAGCATTTGACAAAGATGCCGAGGGCATCTCATCATTCAGGCACCAAGAGCATGGTCTCAGGTGTCTTGGAATTTCAGGATCTCTAGGCCCAGGATAACATCCATGTTCTCCTCCCAGATTACACTCATCAGTGTTGTGTCTCTGGGAAAATCACTTAATCTCTGTATATTTCTATGCTTTAGAGTGTAAATTATAAGTCACAGCTCCTGCTTTGCCTTCTCTGCTGGAAGGCTGATGTGGAGATTTCAGGAGATGATGACAAATACTCTCCGTGAACTGGAAGGCATCACCCTCATGCAAAGGATAAAAGTAACCTGCCACCCTCCCTTGCTGTGGAGCGATCCCAATCCTCTCTCTAGGTTCAGCTACTACCAAGTGTCTAGGTTATACTTTTAGTCACACAGTGATCAGAAACTTACAGAGCAATTACATAGCATCGGTCACTTATTTTTCTCATAATTTTACCTGTATGTAATTATTTTTAGCCGCATCACATAATACTAATGAGTAAGCCACCCTAAAATTGCATATCTTGGAACAGGACTTTGAGATCTCGAGGGGTCTGAAGGACTTTCCTTGGTATGTGGAGCTTCTAAGTAGGAAAAAGAGGTTCAATTGAGTTTACATCTAGCCACATGACAGGAGACATCCCTCAGTGCAGCCCGAGGAAGATATTGTGGAAATATGCTTACTAAGTCAATCAGGAATAATTATTTGGTGTTTTCATTTTAAGAGAAAATTATATAAATTCTAAGCCATGCTGCTTTTTAATTGCATGTGTGCAATTTAAATCTCTTTATTCTATCGGTAGTGCTGTAACTATAGAAGAAAAGATGCATTAAAACCCAAAATGTGGTTCAATTTAAATAGTAAACAGGGTCTCTGGCTAATGTACAGATATTATCTGATTTTAGACATGAGCTGAATAGATCTCTTCCTGATACAGTATCTCCAGAGTTGTAAAAATGAATACACTTTATCTAGAATAGGTTTAGATGAATATATATATATATATATATATATCATATATATATATGATAGATAATACACTTAGTTCCCATACCCCATTTCTCTTCTAGTCATAGCATCTTGCATTTGCATGATACATTTGTTATAATTAATAAAACAATATTAATATATTTTTATTAATTAAAAAGTCCTAGTTTACATTCAGTTTCACTCTGTGCTGGAACATTCTTTGGCCAGAAATCATGTATCGCCATTAGAGTGTCTTAGAGCTATCTGTATAAGACTATTCATAGCCCTATTCTTCACAGTAGCTAACAAATGTAAATTCATTGTTGAGAGCAAGCAGAGATGATCAAGGGATGAAATCGGGAGCAATGAGATGACCCGCTAATGGGATTAGAGGGTATGTGGGATAGGATGACACATTTGGGTAGAGTTAGTAGAGATGATCCACATATAATGAATGTTACTGAAGCTACTGACCTATATACCCACAATAAATATATATATTAAGTATGCTTCATTAAAAAAAAAAGTTAAAAATTCAGTATTAAAGGTGAAGAGAGCAGCACATATGAATGCATGTGCTGAGATGGTCTTGTAATGTTCCAAAAAGAAGTGGGAACTTGGCCGAGTTTATGATGGGCAAGAGGAGTCAATGAAACTCATTGGAACATAGCATGCATTTTTGTTTTCCCTTTAGGATTATGTCCAATACACTGGATTCTCTTTAGCTTTCATGCCAAAGGCTCCATTTCTTTTTCTTTTCTGTGCCTCTTTTTGGCCTTCCTTCAGCCACCCGGGAGGATGACCCTGCAGCAGCTCATTTCATGCTTATTGAATGCCCACATCCACACACACTCGCCTCACGAGCTCACCTTGCAAAGCTTCTGGAGTAGTTCCTAAGCAGCATCATCAGTGACTGACAGCTACCTTATGTCTTTCTAGCTCTCCCTGAGGTGGTGGTGCAGGATCTCCCTGAAACACCGCAGATGAGGAGGTCCCATCTATCCTCAAGGTGAACTTGTTTTCTTTCACTGAGATGAAAGTTTCTTTTTGTCTTTTTCAGTAAAATTAGCATATGAAAATGTGAACATGTACATGCTCCATGACAGAGACAATGTACTAGGGAGGGAGACTGTCTAGTGAGAGCCTATTACTCTTGATACCTGATTCAGGCTGGCACTCACAAAGGAAAGCAGCAGTCACAAACTGTACGTTAGAAAGCATTTTTCTCTGCAGAAAGTTTTTCTCTTTGAAAATGAAACTATAATTGCCAAACCAAGGGACTTGAGACACCTTCCATTATGAGCTTCAAGCTTTCCACCAGGCATCCTTTATGTTTTCTCTTGGGTCATTGATTCAACTACTGTTTCCTGTCTGGAGTGCTAAGGCCATCAAGGGAAATGAAAGCCTGTGCAGAGTGTCCAGGATGAAGTGATCCTCGCTGGCATTTTTTTCTATTTCTCTAATTGCAGTTGGATGCGTAAACAGATGAAAAAATGTTTGTATCATGAAATCAGTCAGTTGCTAGGAAAAAATTTAGGTTCTGAAGAAGGTGGGACTTTTCTACAGCTTTGGTCTGGACCTGATGTTGCTTTCTTTAATGAATTCAGTGAACTGAAATACAATAAAATATCAATTGGTCAATCCTACTGGTGTCATTGTAGTTTGAATGAAACAGTTGGATTTTCCAGTTGGTAAGGTTGAGGGTGAGAGCTGTCATGGGCAAGTGGAAGTGAAAAAGTAAAAGTTGATTTCTTCAGCATGTCTGATTTGAAGGTTGGTAACTGTGATCAATGTCTAGGTGAAGGTCTACGAGTCCACAAATCCCAGGAAAGGTGCATGAATTTTGGGAAATATCAGGGTGATGCCCACGACTCACCATAGATGCAAGGAAAGTAGAAGGAATGGGGGAGCCTCTCTTGTTAATAATTTTATTGCTCATGTTTCTGTGTCTCAGGATTATATATGACAGAGCTTCTCTGACTCCTGCAGCAAGGATGAAGTCTCTTCAGGGAGGTACCAAAACACAGGTCAGATCCCATCGGAGAGGGGCCTGGGAACAGTGGCACCTGCTGCTTGAACATGACATTAGACAAGAAAATAAAAGAAGGAAATGAGTGTAGAAGTCTGATGTGCTCTTTTCCTTTTTGAATGATGTCACAGGAAGAGGAATGGTTTTCGTAGGCTTTGAGAGTGGCGTGTTTGTCATTCTGTTTCCTCACTTTGCTATTAAAAAATTATCATTCCCACAAGTCTTGTTCGTAAATCCCCTTCCCCAGAGCTATATCAGAGCTTGGACATTGATCTCTTAGCACTCCTGGGAATCGTATGCAAGAGATCGTGGTTTTGCTTTTTTTACTGACCTATGATAGATGTACTTTAATGGGACATGACGACTCTCTCCTAGGCTCTTATACTGGGACAGAACCTTCTAGTGTGTGTCGGGTGGTGTGTAAGAAGTAAATTCTCTTCCTTTCAAAGTAAGGAAGCACCTTTGTGCTTCTGTGCTCATGTTTGCTCCTCATTTAAAGGGCATTCCCACAGCTACATGAGGGAAAGAATAATTACTCTGACATTACAGCTACTGCTCCAGTATCCTTGAGCTCATCTCAGCCTTCACATGTCACCCACGTTTGAGGTGCTGAATGTGCTTCGATGTGAGATAGGCCTGTGCCCAGCTGCCTCTCTGAGCCCTCCATGGTTGGCAGGATTCTAGAGGGCACACATTTTCCCACAGCATTGCTGACCTGGTTTCCTGGGATTGACCAGGCCCCAAACTGTCTCTCCCACCAGCAGGGCCAGGGGATCACTAGATGAGGAGTGTCAAGATGAGGACATAAATGGATCCTGGGGTTTGGCTACGTAATCTCAGGAGCAGCAGGATGCTGGGTTTCCACCTTGACTATAACTCTCCCATTTTTTCCCAGGTCACCCCACATTGTTGGTGCACTTGTCCACATGAAGACCATATTGCAGATGATGAAGACTGCGATATAGGGAGCATAAGAGTGTATGTAATTGACATTTTTTTCCCTTTCTTTTCCATGTTTGCTCTTTCCTATACACAAGCCTGTATTTGTGAGTCTTCCCAGCCCCTCTTCAAGTGATTCTCATTGAAGGCCCTGGTCCCATGCCAGCACTTGAGGTCCTGGGATTGTCACTGTCTGTAATATCTCTCTCTAGTTCTGCAATTTCTCTCATTTAGGATGGCCTTGGATTTTGACCTTCATTGCACCATCAAAATGAATTTAGCAACCCCAAGTGGCCCAGACTGGGAGCTGGGCTGGGAGTCAGAAGGGCTTGGCTCCTTCTGCAATGGAGGAAGGGCCCTGTTTCACCCTGGGCACCACCCCACATGGTAAATGGCTCTCATATGCATAATTGTTCTCTTCCCTCCAGGTTTCAACAAATTGCATCACAGCTGCTCCAGAAGAAAGAGTAGAGAAAATCACTTGGAAGGAAGAAGAAATCAAAGAACTGTGAACTTGCCTGGCCTGGGCTGAAAAGGGTGAGGCACATAATTGTCCCATTCTCCATTGTTTTCTAACTTACTTGTTGGCAAATTCAGAGAGTCCCACAAAAGCTGGGGTTTCTGATATTTCATTTGACCTCCAATAGGGAGATAAAATGGTGGTAAAACTCAGGGGAGGCCAGTGAAGGACACCTTGGGTATATCTAGCTAGGGATGGCTACCTGTTCCACTGAAGCCCCCGGGTTGCTAGCCTGCATCCTGTAGCAGTGCCTTACACTGTGAGGATAGGGCTCTAGCTGCCTATAGGCCACCATGTTGATGACTTGAGGATGTGCTGGTCACTATGTCTTATGTGAAGAGAGCACCTAAAATGGCTCGACATCTCACTCAGCAGGAAGGGAGCTGCCAATCTGCCCTCTCAGACTCCAAATGGAACCCTCACATCCATCTGATACTCCTGAGGGTGTGCAGGCCAGGCTTCTGCCAATCAGAGGTGAATGTGGGGAAGTGAGAGAAGATTAGGTTTGCCATCTCCTAGAACGTTGTGAGCTCGTAAAGTCCCGCATAGCCACACCTTGCCATTTCTGGATTGGAGAAGACAGAGCTCCCCCTACTACAGAACTCACAGTGTGTTTCTGAGATGTCTACTGTCTCTTCCTTTTCTAAGGTTTCCTTGTTATTTTAGGGTTGTAGTGAAGATAGAGAACCACTAAATCAAATACTTGGGCCCTGAGGTCAGAATTCTGGCTGCCACTGAGCTGTTGTGTGAGCTGGACAAAGCCTTCTCAATGACAAAAATTCCCAGGCTTGGGTTGGGGAGTCAATACGATCATGTAAGCAAAGCCCAAAGCCCTTAGCTCACTAGCCAGTACATAGAAGGTCCTCGATATTTTGTTACATACAGTTGTGTTTTGTTGTTGTGTTTTCTACCAAGCAACCATTGCCCATTTTTTAGGCTTCTCGGGGACTCACCACACCCTCACTGGAGCTAGTATGGTAGTGGGGTTGTGACTGAGACTGCCCTCCCCCAGCAATAGGCAGATGATCTCAAGCCCAATTGGATGCTCTCTTCCTGGTTTGGGAATCTCAACAGACAGAGTGCCTTTCACCTGAGTGGTGGTGCCCTAACCACACTGTCTTTGCCAGATGACTATCTCCAAGAGTCCTGGTTTCTGGGTTTCCAGAGCACCTTGGTTTTATACCATTTCTCAGTTCCCCTATAAAATGCAGAGAAAAGCATGGGGCTGAGGTAAGGTGACACTCCAGTGAGCCCACTATCCTTACTGAAAGTCCACCACTGTTCTTGAATTGATCTCCCTGAATTGCTATACAGCTTTTTTCCCCATTCTTCCTCCAAAGGCTTTGTGTTACTGTTGTGTTTACCTCAACTCTTACTCCTTTCGTCTTCTAGTCATATGAGTATTTTCCCTTAAGTATTATCGGAAAAAAGCCAGTAGAGGTGAAGAAAGGCAGTTCCTTGAGCTGCTCCTCTAGGGCATCAGCGGACAGGGCAGGTCATCACACAGAACCACACTTCATGGGGAATCAGGTCCATTCTGCTCCCTACAATAGCAACTACCTGATCTGTGTTTCAGCATTCTTCATGGAACCACCAAATTGGGAAGCATAAGGCCCTCTTTACATTTGTTCTACAGATATGTAGCATTCATGGTTTTTCCTTTTCAGTCAAGTTAAGATATGAGAATTTGACATTGTGTAGTACACGTGACGTACACACAATGTAAAGTGTAGCATAGTGAATAGAGTCAATAGTATTGTAAACTATCAGGTGTTTCTGAGACTTATCTTAGTGATTACTTTGTTAGGTATACAAATGTCTAATCCCTAGGTTGTCCACCTGAGACAAATATAATGTAGTATGCAACTGCAATTGAAAAATTTAAATCATTTTCTTAAATCATAAGGTTTGGCTATGGGCATGGAATTATGAGTGCTTAACCTAAAGGTTTGAGAACACCGATTTCAGTCTGAACTTTCTATGCAAAGTAAAGATATATCATGGAACTAGTGCCCCTTCTCTTTTGTTCCAGTGAGATTAGTCATAGTGTTCAAGATTGAGAAAAGGACATTAGAGGACATTGAATTCAACTTTCTCTTTTCCACATATAAAAATTGAGAGCACATCTATGACAAACATAGTTTTGTGCTCATAATTGTGAAAACTCTGATTCTTATTTCTTTCTCTTTACAACGTACCAGTCCCCAGTGACATCCTGACATTAGTCTATCAGTTTGTTTATGGGGTATAACAATTTCACCTCTTCTAACAGGTTAAGGCGTGGTCTCAAAAAGGTTCACCTCACATCACATGAAAGAAATATCAGATTAAAGCATTCATACATGACCACAGAGTTTATCACCTGCACTCATTGAGACATTAGTCATGTAAAAAGCAAAACAGACTCAGAATGGACTAACTCCCAGAGTTGACATGGGGAAAGATATCTGTCCAGTGGGCCCTAAGCAGCCTGGGAGACCTGAGGTCAGTGAACTATAAAAAACAGATTGAAAGGGCGTAATACATCTTCTTCTTTCCCTTCTCAATTTCCCAACAAATCCTATGTTGGCATACCAATTTGTAAAGCACTTAATTATTAAACCAAAACACAGCTACAGAAAGTATGTGAAATGCAAATGTACAGCTCAATAATATTTCATAAAATGAGTACCACGTAACCACTAGACTTGTCAAGAAAATGAAATCACCCACAGCCAGATGCAGCTCTCCACTCCACTTCTTTCTGAGGATAAGCACCGTGACTACGATCCCTGCAGTCTAGTGTTCCCCTGGTTTGGACTGTTACCAACAGAAAAATTCAACATAGACTCCTAAGTGTCTGCTTTATTTTGCTCATTTTTTTGAGATTTATCTGTTTTGAGTGCAGCAGATATTCATTTCCTTTTCCTCTTCTGCATGGTGTTCTACCCTTGTTGTATGTTACAAGGTGTCCACTCTGATGTGGGTGGACATCCGGATGTTATCAGCTGTGGCTATCATAGATGATGATGCCTTGAGCAATTACAGCTCTGTTTCTTGGTTCATGAGGGCCCCGATCTGTTGAGTGCTTTGCTAGTAGTGTGCATCTCTTTCATTTTCATTTATAGGTCCTGGGATTCCTGGGCCCTGTAGATTGTGGCTACACTTCCAGCCATTTTATAGTTGGCAACAAAGAGGTAAGTGAAAAACGGAATTTATTGTCTCTGCCAGAGTGAGAAATGTGAATGTTTATTTTGCTATGGTAGCAAATGTGTCTATGTTATTTTGTACAACAAAATTTTGTCTCAATTTTAATTGCATTCAGAAACAATTTCTTATTCTATTTTAAGTGTGTAATTATACAATGCTCACACAGATATATGTCATCTATATTTTTATGAAAAATTATGTATATATGTGTATGGCAGAATGTAGAAATATGCAGATTTTGGAGTCCATTTCTGGCTTTGCCACTTAACATCATGGTAATTATTAACTCATTACTTGACTGTGCATCAAATGATAATAAAATGCGTACTAACTTATAGGTCCACTGTCAGAATGAGATAAAACAAATGAAGTGCTTTGAACAAGGCTTAGCGCATGAGTAAGTATTTAATGTATGCTGATGGCTATTGCGATACATGCATATTACAATGATTATTGTGGATCATGTGTTTTTAATCCTAAACTGCTCTTATGGTAGTAATTCTCAGATGAGCAACACATATGCTGAGTTCATTATCTCTGTTTCTTGCCCATGTTCCTTAGAGTTGTAAAGAGGTTTAAAATAATGGCATTAACAAAAATATTATTATAAAATAAAAATAAAATGAAAATAATGAAAGCATTGATAGAATTTGAGATGTGTGATGGAGAAGACATGTATCTGGTTATGAATTATTATCAGACCTTGCAAATAGTACATACATATAGATATATCTAAACATGATGGATTCAGAATTTTGGCTTAAAAGGAAATTTTACGAGCTATAAATGTGAGCACCAGGCACAATTAAACAATAATGATGGAGCTCAACAGAAATGGGTGATACAGACTATGTGAAGGTACATTTTATGCACCCAAAGTCTTCAACATTAATGGAATATCAATGCAGAGAGAGAGGTTTCAAGCCAGTTATTTAGAGTTTGCATTTCATATGAGAATTAGAAACAAAAGTAATTGAAAATGGTCAGTGTGTTAAGTGAGTGTGTGTGATAGGAAACTTCTTTGTATTCTGTACTATTCAGTGGCGTTTGATTCATTGCAAAACACCATACATGAGTGCATCATCATATAACTTAAACAGTCCCCATGACTAACTGACCTGTCTTTGTTCTCTGTGCAGCTGGGTCACCTGTGCTGGGCCCTTCTGAACACTACAGAGGAACAAATCCATATAGATTCGGAAGAGAAAACACAAGATGAAACTTATGATGCTGTTGAAGCAGGTATATCTTGTTGTCTTTTGGTTTTCATGTAGAAACTGTCTTGGTTTAGTGACTTTCTCTGCTGGTTTTTTCAGCTTCAGAGAAAGCTATTAGATGTGTACACACAAGCTTTGAAAACATATCCTCTTCAATAACCAAGAAAAGTTGTTTGATATCAAATCCATCTGTTCGTCAGCCTGTCTGTCAGTCTGGCTGTCCATTCTTTGTCATCCAATCACAGATATGTTTGTGGGCTCTAAGGTGGAATTGAATTTGAAGGCTACTGTTCCTAGTCTCCTATCAAGTGTTCAACACACTATCTTGTCTCGTGTGACAAGGTATCCAGCTCACTTTCTTCTTCATCCTAATTTATCACTTATCTTCCAGTACACCCTCCAATTCTGTCAAGCAGATTTTTTCACTTTCCCCTACATATAAAAATCTCACTAAAATGGATCAACCACCACCTGAAACAAAAGAATATACTTTCTTTAACACTTAGTTCAACTCTTACTTTCTTGATAAAAATGGAACCAGCAGCCTCTCCCACGGCTCTGGTTTCCAATATCATTTTGAAAGCACCGGCTACTTCTAGTAACTTGGAATGTTTTCTTATACTATGAAAACACTAATTATTTTTATTGAATTGGGTTTGCTTTTGCTTTTTAAACTGAAGGCAGAATACATGCTTTCAACTTCAATGGTTTTATTACTTCCATGCTTGTGAGTAAGAGTGGCCTATAACACTCCTTTCAGAAGTCTAGACTTAGCCTGCTTGCGGTAGTAAGGTAAACATGTTCTCATGAAATGAATTGGAAATTTATCTGTTTCAACTTGATGGAAATATTTCAATAAAATTGAATTGGTACATCCACTGTAATTTTGTTATTTTTCTATAATACTATTAGAATCTGGTATGTGTGTGTCTCTGTGTGTGTGCACACACACTTGTGTCTGTGTTTGTTGTATGTGAGAGAAAGAGATGAAAACTTATGAATATCATGCCAATGACTTGAAGTGACTTGAAGGACATCTTCCTCTTTTAGAGATGAGAACGCTGAGGATCACAGAGGTCTGATAATGACATAAAATATTTGGGATTCAAGTCCTGAATTTACTTCTACTCATTCCTCCCCAGTAGCCATGATTCCATTTCTCATGTATATTAAACTCTGCTAGGAGACACTCGACCTCTTTGAAATGGTTCTTTAGTTGATTCTTGAGTATGTTGTGTTTTCCTGGTAGGTTCTTGAGCAGAGCTGCCTATTGGGCAAGAACAAGCATCAAGTGAAGGCCACATTCCTTGTGTGTGTTTCAAGCAGCTACCAGCATTACTCGTTGTGACACCAGAGATTCGCAGCCATGTCCTGTACACAGGCAAGATCCATGTCCTTTTTGTCTCCATTTATCATTCTGAAGAGTGTATTGAACATATATTCAACAATTTAAAGGAGAAATCTGTTCCATATGGAAGTAAAATTGAATTTCTGCATAAAGAACAAGCCTTGCAGGAATTCAGAGGCAGGACTACTTGGCTATTTGATGGTCTGTTCACCTAGTTCTTTTATGCCCCCTGCTTGTTTCTCATAGATGTTTGCATCTGTGTGTTCTGTTTTGGTGAGTGGCTCTGAATAAGGCAGAGGGAATGGGAGGATGAGGTAGAATTGGGCAAAATCGAGTGGGTGATCTTTGGTGGCAGCTCAATGACTTCACTGACTGAGGAGATTCTGAACCATACACAGGGGAGCCGTGGACACTCTGAGGCATGTTTAGAATTCAGACAAATTTGACTGCTTTGGAATCAAAGAACTTCATCTGTGTCATTTTGGAGGAAGCACCAGGGTTGAAAATGTTTTAACCATCAACTTTTTCTTATTTTAAAGAGGGAAGAAATCAGAATCCTTCTTAGCCTATCTATGCTGCTGATTATCATTGGGCGATTCCCTCAGGTACCACTGGGTAAGAATATAGAAGATAATTTTTAAATAAAAATAAGTGGATATGCTGAGTATTCTGTATGATTCTTTATCAATATTTGGTATTTTGATGATTTTATTTATTAAAATAACATCAAGATTTAATAAAACTGCCACAGAAGTGAGTTGTTATTCCATTGGGGCAGGAAGCCAAAATTTCCATCACAGGAGACACTTTCTAGATGTGGGGGAATGACCGTGTGTGAAATGTGACTGTTCAATGGACTGACTTTCTGCGTGAGTGGGTGTTTTATCCCTATGGAGGCCTGTGTATTTGAGAGAACTTCTCTCCTTGCTGTTTTTCCAAAGAATGGGATCAACTCCCTCTGTTCACTCTAATGCACTAGTGGACCTCAGCCCAAGCAGACTCTGCCATTTGGTCAGGGCCAGGGTAGCTACCTGTTGGATATGAGACTCCTATGGATAGTTTTATGGGCTCATATGAGACAGATTCATGGTATGAATATTCTATAGTGATCAATCATTCAGTGTCGACTCTCCAAGACTGGGACAAATGTGTTTGTCTTCTTGAACCTACACCTTACTCTGTGTTTACTGATTACAGGTGAGGCCTGTTTAACTCTGATCACTGACTCTTCTTATTGGAATTCTTCCTCAGAGAAGGTGACTTGTGTCATACATCATGAAGGTGTGTACACTGTTACATGAATTTGGCTGCCCTGTGTCTACAAAATGCTGGAGCTGGAACTGGTGCCCAATTGTGAGAAAACAGTGATTCTGGGACAACATCAAAGGGCGGTGTGTAGGTGGGCCATGCAGAAGTGTGGTGATGAAAACATCATAGCCAGAGCTTTTGCCTTTTGTGTTCCCAGGATAGTGAGGACTGATGTTGTAGCTCATGTTGGCCTCTCTCCTCAGCTCCCTGACCACCATCATCAATAGCACCAGCATGTCTTCACCACAGACATTTAACCAAGGACTGTAAGAGAGCATCACTGAGACACAGAGATCCTTAGAGCTTGGAAGTGAGAATTCTGGCTTCTACCTAGAATTCCTCTGGACACATGCAGATGTAGTTGTGAGTTAAAGCCCTCTTTCCATGGGATAGAAGAAAACAAATCATAGTGTTATAAAGTGAGCAAGGGATATTAGAGAGCATTTAGTTTTTCTGTGTCTTTATTCAGATGCAATATTCAAAGGTAATATTTGCTTTCATTCTTTCCAATTTCCCTGATTGTATCTTATTTCCTCCTTTCTAACACTCCTCCAACTATATCTTTACAAGGCTCTAGCAGTTTTTTGTTGTTTTGTTTTGTAGGACATAGAGTTCTCACCTTTTAATGTGGGTTAATAAATGGTCTATAAGATTCTGTGCATATCACATGGAGGAGATAAAAGAGAACTCACAGATGAGTTCATCCAATGTCGTCATTCAAGAGAGGCCACAATTAAAAAGGGACAATCTCAAGGGAGAGATTAATTCGAGAATGCGGCTGCTAAGATAATCATGCCAAGAAGGGGACACTGAGCAGTTGGGGAGCTCTGATGTCAGGTAGGCAGTGCTGGAGGGAAGGCAAGCAACAGAAATAATTGACAAAATAGTCTGCTTTTTCGTGTTCCTAATTTTCTGAAAAATCCCTACTGTTAGCATTTCATGAACCTTTAAAACACCAAAGTATAACACACATGTAGAAAACTGAAAATGTAAGTGTACAGCACAGTGATTTATCACAAATAGACCACCTATGTAAATGCGAGTCAGGTCAAAAAATGGAAATTTCTAGCCACCTAGAAACTCCCCTTGACTTCTTTCTTTTCAAAGTCAACCAATGTAACTTCTCACAATTTAGCTATTTCCAGTTTTGGACAATTATTAATAAAATAATCTTTTATACATTCCTTGATGTCTAAGTAATTTAGCCATGATCCATTTCTGACATTCAGCCACATTGCTGTCTTTACTGTAGTTCATTCATTTTCTTGTATTCTAATATCCCATTGTGTAACACGTGACCATTTATCCTCTCCATTGATGGACATTTGGCTGTAGCATTTCAGCCTGTGTCACATGGTGCACATGAATGTACATTTCTATAAGAAATATTGCCAGAAATGTACATCCCCTTTTTTTAAATTTACTATTTCAGGATAGAATGGAATGTTAAAGAGATCTAATGAGAAAAATGGTTTCATTTTGACTATTGCAAAATTTCCTCCTAATGTGTAAAACTGGTAAGATTTTTAAATTAAATTTATAGAGGTGAAATTGGTTAATAATATTACATAGGTTTCCAGAGTCCAAATCACTAAAACATTCTATGTATAAACATTGGATTTTTTGCACATTTCTTGTTTTGGTAATAGCCTTATATATTTTCTGGCATGAAAACATATTATTATTCACAGCTTCACACTGGATGTTTGTTTCTCAGCCTCCTCAGTCTGGCTCATTGGAATCAGAAAGCTCTTCTCCCCTTCACCTGGAATCTGCACATTCTCCTTGGCACCTTCATCGTGTGGGGTCAGCTGATTCACCTTTGGTTTTCATGAAGATGTTCTTTGTATCTGGCTTCAGACTACTTGAACCTCATCTAATTCAGTTTCTGAAAAGCCATCAGGTTTATGGCACTCTGAAATTCTAAAATCTGACCTTCTCGCCAACTGAGACTACCTGCTGCCTCTGAAATTTATTTATCTGCCTGATATCAGTCACTTAATCCATCTGTTTATCATTCATCTGTGGAATTCCACACTGTTCTATTTCCAGTCACATAGTAATTGTGACACAATCAGTCTTGACTGTGGTTAAGCATCAAGCTCTAAGTTCTTTTCCAACCTTGTTTCTAACTGGTCTCCCTAATACACACTCCATTCCATCCAGAGATGTTTTCTTACTTTGCTTCTCTCATACCAAGCTCGTACATTAATCTTCTCAGCTCTCCAAGGCCCTCCTCCAGAAAACAGTCTAGTATTTAAAACTTAGTTCTAATCACCGTTTTATGAGAATTTTTCCTTAGAGCCACCCAAGGGCTCTGTGTTTTCCTAATACTTTCAACAACTATTGAGAATATTCACCAGTACAAGATATGTGTTTTGAACTGTACGCCTGTTGTTTTGTGTTTTTTGTTTGTTCGTTCATCTGTTTTGTTTTGTTCTCCTAGTTAAAGGGTCAGTGCCATATATTCCTGTGGATTTTTCAGGTCAGTGTCCCTGAGACTGTCTTGAACTCTTTCTTTGTTAGGATTAATTTTTGTCTGGTTTTGGTAGTAAGAGCATACATCCTTATAGTACTAATTGAAATGTAGCTGCTTCTATCCATCTATCTAAATGTTTTAGTAATATTAGAATGATAACCTCACTGAAATATTGGTATTTAACCAATAATAATATCATTAGGGTCTTTTGTCTGTGTGTGTGTATGTGCGTGTGTGTGTGTCAGCAAGAAAGAGAGACAGAGACAGAGATGCTGACAGTTTTTCTCATTAAATTCATGTAATGGCTATTGAAATATTTCAGGCTTTCATTATTTAATAAGTAAGTTCATAAGGGTTCTATTTTTTCTGAAATTGTGTCAGTTTGTACAATTTTCAAATGTATTGGCATAAATTGTTCAGTATATGGTATTGTTCTTTTGTTTTTGATCTTTGCCGGCTTTGTAGGTATATCTTCCTTTAAATTTCATAAAAAGCTGACGTGATTTTGCTATTTTTCTTGATGAATCTCATCAAAGATTTCCATTACACTTTTAAATAGAACCAATTTTGCTTTACTTAGTTATTATTATCATTATTTTTAAAAATTATTATTACTATATTTTCTCTTTTATTAACTTCCCATATGTACACTGTTCTCGTATGTACACCTTTTTAGTTACAAAAACAGATAATAAAAATCTATTATTCAGATTTAATGTCTTCTTTTCTATTTTAAATTAATGAATTACATTCATTAATGGTCAGCCATTCTGCAGTTTATTAATCTACAACTAAGGCTATATATTTTTCTCACTGTTTTGCTTCATCTCACAGTTTTTATTTGTATAATTATTATCATTTATTACTAGGTATTGCCTAATTTTAATGATGATTCTCTAGATGTTTGATTTTACAAGTATATTCTAAATTTTCTGTTACTGCCATACATGGCCTGGTTAATTATTCTTTTCATATTTTTGCAATTCTCTTTATAGAATAGAATTTAAGTTTTTGGATTTTTGGGTAAAAGGTGAGTACTGATGCAATTTTACCAGATATTGTCAAATTCCTCTCCTTAGATACTGATTGATGCTTTCCTAAAGCAAAATGTGTGCACAGCCATGCTACCATAGCAGATGTGAAACTTTTGTAATTTTACTAGTGATAGATGTGACATGGTACCTAGGTGTACTGTTTTTGTTCTTTTTTTTTTTTTTTTTTTTTTTTAGCTACAGTGGTATCACAATGTACTTTTAAGATATTTTTTTTTTGGCTGAGGTTAGAAGCCATTTGTCTTTTTCTTAACGTTTTATTCATGTTGAATAAACATGACTGTTTATTCAATGTGTGAAATCCAGCCTGTGTAATGGATTGCTGGTAGTCCTCTTTCTTTTTCAGTAATTTCTTATATAGGCTCATGCGGTTTTTAATTTGTCAATTATTTTTATATATCTCTATGTCTTGGGGATTTTCTGACTCTAGAAGGATTTGTGATCATTTTTTACAGTGATCTACTTCATTGCCCAGAACAGCCAGAGTCAGTTGAAGTAAGATTTTCTTTTCTCTGTTTTGTAATAGTTTAGTTAAACATATTTCTTTGTCTCAGGTGATCCTAAGGAACCTCATGAATGTCCCAGGATGGCTTATGACTTAACCTGCTGTTTGCAAAAGAAGGATCTGAGGCTGCTGATGAATGGGCTGCATCTCTGAGGAGACTTCGAGGGATCACTGGCAAAGCCCTTTAGAACACAATGACCACCAACCCACACTTCTCCTCCCTGGGGTCTTCTCCCAGGCTCTGCCCCTGCCTGGACTGTTAGCTGACCACTGAGCACCTTTAATAAGTGCTGAATTATTCCTTTGAGTCTATCTTGTACAGATTTATTGTCTTTTGCTGTGGCAAAAATGAGATTAATGGTGGACAATTTTATCTGAGATGACCATACACCAGAAATGTTGCTTTTTATTATCCCTCTCTGTAAATACTTGATAACTTGAAATGGCAATGAAATGACACCATAGGTGTATGTAAACTCACAATGTTGTCTAAAGTTTTTTTTTTGTTGTTAGCTCTTCAGGGAGATTATCTTTCCTTACACTTGTTCTCTGAGGTTTCCAGAAATTTCCATTAGAAAAGAATTCTTCTTTCAAATGTGCCTCATCCAGCAAGTTCATTTGTTTTTCTTTAAAGCCTATTTTCTCCTCCCTTATATCAAATTTTGAACATAAAAATCTTTCACAATAGGAAGGAATGGGTGTGGCTTTGAAATTCTTGTTTTAATATTTTTAATGTATCTAATGAACCCATATAGATACTTTATTGTTATTGATTGTTTACGTGAATATTCATTCTGGGTGTTAAACAAGTCATTGGTTTCAATAATGGATAATATGACACATCACCATTACAGAGTAATATCAGGTAGTTGTTTTTTTTAACTGACCTCAAATGCTCCTGTTTCCTTTGTTAATCTCTCTCTCTTTTCTCCGGAGCCCCTGGCAATCACTCACTTTTCACTATCTCTGTCATTTGACTTTTCCCAGAATGTTACCTTGTTGGGATAAAAGAATTTGTCACTCACAGAGACCGACTTCTTTCACTTAGTAATGTACATTCAAGGTTTCTTCATATTTTTCATAGATTACTTCAATTTTTTAACCTGGTGGGAAATATTCCATTGAACGAATAAACCGAAATTTATTCATTCATGTTTCAAAGGACATCTTAGATGTTTCCAGTTGTGTATCATTGTGAATAAATCTACCATCAGCTTTACTATGTATGGAGATGATTTTTCAACTCAACTGGGTGAACACCTAGACACAAAATTTCAGTCTTGCTATAAAACTGTTTTGCTTTATAAGAATGTGGCAGAATGCACTAGTGAAGCCATCTGTGCCTGACACTTTCTTATTCTGTTATTTTGGAGGTTATTAATGATTGATTCCATTCATTTAATTGACATACATATGAACAAGGAGTATTTATTCCATATCGATTGAATATGGTAGTGTCTGCCTTTCAAGAGATTGATTCGTTTCATCTGAACTATGGAATTTGTGGGCATAAGCTGCCCAAAATATCCTTTTCATAGCTTTTTAGTGTCCACACGGTCCTGAGTGATGAATCCTCTCTGGTCTAAGACATTAGTAATCAGTCCATCTCTCTGTTCTTATTATTTTTTTCTCCCTTGGTAGCCTGACTGGAGGTTTATCTAATATTTGGTGTCTCAAAGCTTTTGATTTATGTTGATTTTCATTGTTGATGTTTTCTAATCAGTACCATTTATTTCTGCAATAATTTTTAATACTTAGATTTTGCCTGCTTGTTTTACATTATACAATACAATTTCTCTAGTTTACTATGGTGGAAGCTTAGCATAGTCGGTCATGGAAACTGTGACTGCCTTCTTAGAGGAACAAGGTGATTCAGGCATGGTTTTCTGGTCATACATATATAAGTTGAAGGCTGACAGGGCCCTGTAGATCTGAAAGCCACTCTTCATTGTAGAGTGAAGTGATCAAGGCCATGAGGAGGAGCGTAGAGATGAGGACAAAATGGATCTTAAGATCTGGTTTTATTTATACTGCTGGTAGCAGCAGGGCCCAGAGTTCTCATCTCAATTCTCAGTTCTCCACTTTCGGTTCCCACGACCACCTCAACATCATTACTGCCTTCGTACGTCACAGATGCTTTGTGAATTTTGAAGACTCAACCAAGGCGCAACATCTACATGTGATTTATTTTCTCTTTCTGTCTTTTTCATTTTTTCTATCTGTTAGCTCTTCTTTGTGACCCTTTCCCCAAAGATTTCTTCTCTTTTTTTCATGATTCTCATCTTAAGAGGCCTGTTCTCATGCAGGTGCTTGAGGTCTTGGAACCATCCGTGTCTGTAACATCTCCCTCCAGTTCTCCACGTCCTCTCTCCTAGCATCACCCTGGCTCCTGACCCCCTCCTGCACCACTGCATCATCTCGAGCCCTGCTGAGTGCTCTGGGCAGGGAGCTGGGTTGGGAGTCAGAAGGGCTGGGCCCACCCTACTGGAGGGGCCCTGTGAGGACTGGTTCTGCCCTGGGATGACTCTGAATATGCACATTTGTTTCCTTCCCTGCAGCTTTCTCGAAATTCCCTAGGGGGTGCTTCAGGAGAAGGAGCAGAGGAAGCAATTCAAGTAGAAGAAGGACCGGAAGAACAACATTGACTTGGAATGCTTGGGATGGAAAGATTAAGGCAATAAACGTGCATGTTCTTCATTGCTTCCTACCTTTTTGTTGGGAGGGGTTATTTTATTCAAAGCAACCAAACTGAGGAGAGCTCTAGGGTGGCCTCTATGGCATGGTCATGCAAGGGATCAAGAACATGGTAAAAAACAGTGCAGGGAAATGAAGGATGTCCTGAGTACATCTTTCCGAGAGGGGATGATGCTCAGGGCATGGGAGCTTCTAAGATTGCTAGACCAATCCCTCTGCTGCCTCCTTAATCTGGAGGAGAGGGTTGTCAGTTCCTGTAAAGCCACAATGGGAGTAATTTCAGAGTGTGAAGTTCATATTGTAATCTCTGTGATGAGGCCTCCAGGATTTATTTACTGCCTGGCCATCCAGGACACAGCTGTGCCCTACCAAACCCCTCAAGATCAACAGGGAGCATCCCTTAGCTGGAGATTAAGCACTGGATCCCCCTTATCCTTGCATATGATAAGATAGTGTCTGACCACTCTGACCTCAGATTTTCTAGGAAAAGTGGGAGCAGGATGGAAGTGCCCTGGGGTGACTCCCCATGCAAGCAAGGCAGCACACCTGGCTCAGCTCTGCAACCCTGTGGGTGCTTCGTGGTCCCAGCACCAAGTAAGGGACACTGTAGGGTCCCATCTCAGCTGCAGACCCCTCAGCTTCTTTGGAGCTCTGGGGAAAGAATGAGGCCAAGATTCTATAGACTGATATATATATATATAAATCAAACAAATGACCAAAAAGATTAAGGAAACTCAGTGCAATGCTTATCTGAGAAACGGTATGGGGTAGCATTACAAATTGCTTATGTTTCTTTTACTTATCAAATCCATAAATAAATAAATAAATAAAATTGCTTTAATTACATTTTAAACCGGAGCGCCCTTAATCTTTTCATATCAGAACACATTAAGCCATAAAATTTATTTTATTTATTACCAGAGCATCATGGTTTTTTAAGTGCAAGGCACAGGCAAAGCATTGAGAATGTAGAAAAAATAAAGATTATTAGGAGAAAAGGTTAACGCTCCAGGTCTCTGTCCATTTTTAATGTGCTGATCTCATGATGGGTCATATTCAGTGTCAGTTTGAGGGGTGGGTTCACCACTCCTCCCGGTGTCATCAGACCTCCTGCACCTCACAGGCCTCAGGGCAGAGAGACTTTGGCCTTTTCATCCTGGAGTCCCTGAGTCCCCGCTTCCTCTGCATCACTCTCACTCTCCAGGCACAAGCCACCTGAAGGCAGCTGACCAAGTGCCCAAGTTCAGTAGTCCTGTATGGAACTGTAGACACTCAGGCAGAGAGACAACACCCCCAGGTGAGAGTACATCATGCCTCTCTGTCCTGTGAACCGGGCCACTGGGGAAGCCAGAGGCCATGGTCACTTCTGTGTGGTGTGAGGAACCTTCTGGTTCCTGCACATCCTCATCTGGGAGCTGTCCTCCATCTGTCTCATGGTCTCCCCATGACTTCCAGCACCTGTGTTCTCCTTGCAACTCTGGTTTCAATACCTGTGCTGTTTGAGACCTGGAGCCTCAGCCTGAGTCTCAGAGGAGATGGAGTTTGCACAGTGTCAGGAATCTCCAGTCAGGCCAAGGAAGAAGGATCTCCTCCCTGTTCCTCCCCTCAGCCTCAACTCAGGTACCGTACCATTAATAATGTCTCTATTGCATAGATTTAAAATTGAATGTACATATATATTTTATATTTACTTTTGAAGATTTTAAAATGAAACATCTTATCTACTACAGATTTCATTTTAAATGTTTTTATATAAAATAAATCATGTAAATAGAAAAGTACCTTGAACATGTGAGGACACAATGAATTTTTATAGAAACTCACCCAGTCACCACCATTAGGTCACGACCCCTTCTCTCCTGTAAAGCTCCCCCAGTGTTAATTGAGGAAAAATAACTGCAAATTTAGTTTATTTCCAGATATCCTTAGGTCAGTACCTTTGTAGGAATTTTATCGTGAAGTGTTTTTTATTCTTCTGGAAGGGGGCTGTGGGAACTGTAGTATCGAATATTGTGCATATTGATGTGGAAGTCAGTACATTTTTACCCATGAGTTAAATGATTGAGTATAAAATCAAGGCTCACTGTTCATCACATAACAGTCCTGCTCCATTTTCTTCATCCATCAATTATCACAAGGAGGTTGTTGAGATTCTATTTTCCTTTCTCTTATCAGTCATTTGCTTTGCACTATTTTTTAGACAAACTAAAAAATTTTTCTTGACAGCCCAGTAATGTATCATAAAGCCTGCCATTAGTAAGTGCACATTCGAAAATCAGGGTGTTCTTTTAATACGCAGGTTTAAAGCATTTTCCCCAAGTCTCCACATCTTAGAGATCATTCATGGTCATTTTTTCCTCACTGAGTTCCTTGTTGACAGGCATGTAGTCTATTTTCCCACCTCATGGCTCAGGCTCTGGTGCATTGCTACTAGATCTTGGATTTCCCGGGCCAATGTATCTATAGGAAAACTCCTATGTATGAAATCACTGGGTCCATGGGAGTGTTCAGCATGTTCAGTGCTGACACGCGAGGCCCATGGCACTTCAGAGAGGCTGGTGGCTCTGATGCTCATTCAGGCAGGCCATTTGTCACCATAGCAGCTGGGCCCTGCCTGTGCACTTTGCATAGAGTGCAAGGGCTTCAGTCCCCGAGCACCTCCTGCAGGGTCTCGTCCTGTATCACTTCTACTTCATTCTTGTGTGCATTTCTGCATCGCCAAATCAACCTCTCATTCCAGCTGTCCCCACTCTCTTGTGTCTGCATTATTGCATGTCCTCTGGCTGACTCACTGCTTCCACCTGCCTGTCCTTCAGGACTACCAGGCTCTTATCCCCTGTGGGACCAGCTTCTGATTTATGAATTGTTCAGACCACACCACCCGCTTCAACACCTTCAGTGGCCCCATCTAAAGGGTGAACTCTTTATCAGTGTAGGTAGACCTTTATTCATCATTCCAAAGCTCTATGGTAAGGTTCCCTAAGTGCTTGTGTTTGCTTGTCAAACAGCTCATGGTGGTAGAGGCAGGAGGAGTCCACCCTACATGCTTATTACACTTGGCTGTGGAACAAAGGCGCCATCTCTTGTATCGCATAGTTTGGAGGGCTACCTCTGCCACTGAATATTTTTAAAACAAGTCTATGCATGTGAAAGTTTCAAACATGTTTGCAGTTTCTTTGATATTTGTCCCAAGAAGAAATGTGGTCTCGGCCCATCATTAAACAGAGGTGCCATGAGTATTCCTTTTTACCGGCTGATGCCTTGGAAACAACCCTGCGTGACATCTAAGGTTGTGCTTCACATGGCCATGAGCCTCCGCCGGGACTCTCAGGTCACTGCCTTGTGGAGTTCTCAGCTACTGAGTACTAGATCTGGATGACCTGAGACCGCCCTGCTGTGAGGACATCCAACCACATTTGCATGTCTCATATGGGTCCCCCAGCTACATCCAGGTCCAGCTGCAGACATGGGACTGAGTCACCTCTAGAGTTTCCTTATGCCTGGCTGTCCATTCACCCCAGAAAGTGGGTTTTCTCTGTTAAGACTCAACATCACAGAGCAAAAAAGTGCTGGACCTCTGCCCCTTTTCTCAATGCCAACCGCATGACCACTAGCAAAATAACGCCAGTGTTTCATGCCACTATTTTGAATGGTTAGTTCTAACCAAGTTTTTTTTTTTTTTAATACTGAAAGCAACAAGAATAACAAACAGCCTTGTAAAAATTCAAAAGTTGCTATAGAATGTACATGAAAATCTGACTGTTCTTCTTTCTTCTTTCTGCAGCCTTCCTGCTTTGGACTCTGGACTTAAAAATGTGTCCCTTTCTGTATGTCCTTTAAGATTTATTAATTGAGCTACCAGATAGCATTGATACTGTCACATGTCTCTAAAGGATTTCCCTAAGATTCCTCATAAAGTCTCCATTGACCATGAACATACAGGGAAAGGATGGCTGGAAGGGAGTCCTCTGCTCTATACTGTTCTCTAAACTGAGTTCTAAACTCTCCTCAGCACTGCATTTTGAATGTTGCTTCTCCAATCACAGAGACACGTTGTTCTAAATATATTTCATAATTCTTCATTTTCCACTTAATTTCATTGTCTACACACACACACACACACACACACACACACACACAGAAAAACACAAACACACAGAAACACACAAACATTTTTCTATCAATCTGTGATCATTAAAATTCTTTTTTGGAGAGACACAGTATTACCTATTATTGCTCACCCTCGTTCAACTGGATTACCCCTAGAGTAAGTGTGACATTGTTTATATTAATATAGGTTTTATACCTCATCAGTGACCTGTTTAATAAAGAAATTATTTGTAAATCCGCAATGATTTATATGATCATGTAATATACCTTGAAAAGTAGACATTTTCTTTGAATATGACAAAACTCTCATCTATATCCTAAAATTGTCACTTGCTCCATCTTTTGGGGCCTGGTTCCTTACATTCCTATGGCAAGTGTTCACCACATTATAATAAGAATGGATGTGATTGGGTTTCCACACATGAGCCAAAACACATATTGAATTCTAGAGTTTTGGATCATCTACAATTTTCATTTATAAAAGCATTGATTATATATTTTCACAGAACCCACTATTAAAAGATAGTGATTATTCTTATATTTTCAGTGAATAGACAGTTTTTAACACACATAATGCCATGAAATTGTTCAATGAATATGCAGAGACTGAGAAATAAATAAGTATATAGACTGAATTATGTAAATTAAGAATATAGATGCAGAGAATAAGAAAATTTATATAACATATGCTTAGAGAGAAATACAAATTTTAAAACTGATTTCTACTAATGTTTTTTAATCGATGTGGAACACATATTTCCAGTTGTGTGTTCTAGAAATGTCTGGTGACTCAGGAATAGTTGAAATGGGTGGTGATCACACAGTAATAAAAAAGTAGAATCACTTTATATGGTTAACGTGTTAGATTTGATATGTCCACTCTGAAATTCTCACTATCAGCTGTATTTGCATGGGCAAGTCACTTTTTCTCATATATGATGTTTTCAGAAAGAGAATAATAATTTGGGGGACTGGTGTTTGTATTTCAAAAGAGAACATGTTTTCTGTTTTAATTCTCTGAAATGCTACCTTTGCCCATGTAAACACATGTGTTTATATAGCAGCAGTTGGACCCAGAGTGTGCAGCATACGTTCACCCTGAAAGTTGTGTGACATGTCCCTTCACCATGGATATGTGATGATGCCTTTCTTGCCTTCCGTTTCAACATCACACTGTGAGTTGAGATGGAGAAGGAAAAAAGTTCTCAGATACTCACTGCTCTAGACCTTGAGGTGGGAACTTCATTTGTTCTGGAAGTAGATTCATATCGACCTTCAGAATGCAGCTCCTTCAAAATGGCTAAATAATCTTGACTGAAAATACATTCGTCATTTTTAAAACCATTGCCACCACTCCCATTTTGACTCCAGGGTTGTAAGTGCCTTTATAGTTTTGTAGTATTACCTAATTGGGGGGAATTGTTCCATGGATTCACAGAGATTGACATCCCACCCCAGCAGTAGACAGGACAGGAAAGAGAAATTCCAAGTCAACTCCTCAGAATGTAGATGCCAAAATATGAGCTTAATGTAAGTATTCTAAATCCAGAGATTATAGAAAGCTAAGAAACTGTGATTTCATGAGGCATGTCCATAGGTTGATATGAACAGGATCACTGGGAGTTTGGGTGCTGTCTGGGAGACTGGTGAGATGGGACAAAGCCTTCAAGTAGGTGGAATGAACGCTGGGTGACATAGATTAGGAGGACTTGGTGGTTCTCTTTGAGGTTCCTAGTGTGAGATTCACAGGCTAAGGAGAGATCCTTCTCAGAGGAAATCAGACTCTGTCCACTGCTCTGCATAGTGTCAGGATAGAGGAGGCAGTAGTAGAGACTGAATTTTGTTGAAGAAGGACTTGGGCAGGGAAGGTGCACATTCAGAGCCAGAGCAGCCAGAATTCACTGTCAGGCAGGACTTAGCTCAGGCTGCTCAGACATTGCTCAGAGCAGTAGTTAGCAAACTGTGGAACCTTCAGCCTTAATTCATTGGATCACAAAAGAACCACATTCTTGGGTCATGGGCATCAACTCCACATACAGGGTTGGTCATGAAAAGGAGAGCTAAGTTTTAGAATGTTGTCCTGTGTCACTTGGTCCAGAATGTTCTGCATTGACTTGGGAGTCACCCAGACACTGGTGACTCGGGTGGTACGCTGGTCATAGGTAAGTCTTAAATGCTGGGGGAGGATAATGACAAGTTGAGATGTCCCTGGTTCTCTGAAGTGCTATGATCAGAGGGAGGTCTCGCATATGGTGGACTCCTAGTGGCTCAGCCTCTTCCTCAAGGGCATCACCTCTCTCCCACAGAAACCAGTGGAAAGTGCCTTTCAGAAAGACAGTGAGGGGAGCGCTTGCTTCAGGCATTCAGGGACAAAGTCAGGTGTCGGAAGAGCTCTAGACCTCTGTCCTCAGGACACGAAAAACGTTATTCCACTAAACCCATCTCTCATCACTCTTGTGACTCTGGGCAAGTCACTTAATCTCTCTAAATTTCTGTGATCTTTATAGTAAAGTATAGGCCTCTGCTTAGCCTCTCCTGCTGCAGGGTTGTTGTGGGGATCCCAGGAGACGATAACAGTCACTTCTCATGTGATGGAAAACATCACCCCTATGGGAACAATGAAAAGAAACTTTCCACCCTCCCTTCCTGTGGAGTCACTCAAATCCCCTCTCTGGATATAACCACTACTGAACATCTTGCTTGTACTTTGCAGTCACACAATGCTCGGACACTTACAGAACAATGACTTGGCACCGGTCACTTATTTTTCTGAAGCTTTACCTGTAATCAATCAATTTTAGCCTCAACAGGTAGTAGTGATAAGTAGGCCATGGTAATATTTGCTCATTGCAGAAGAGACCTCGAGGGGCCTGCAGGACTTTCTCAGGGAGATGAATCTTCTGATTGCCATTAGACCCTAGGCAACACGGTCCTTGTTTTTAACTGATTTTATAATGTCTTAACTAAATGAAGTTACTCACCACAGAATATGACTGGTGGGTGTTTTACGTGCACACAAAACTGCACGATCTTCCTAAGTCTACCTTGGCTTCAGGAGGGTCTTCTGGGCAGCTGTGAATACATTACTGCTAACTTCCCTGTGGCACTCTGCCAGCAAATTGGGCTGCAGAAGTGTCCACTTTTCAAAAGAAATCATGGTGCATTTATTCGACACAGATAAATATACTGTGGAAAAAATGCTGGCTAAGTTACTTCAAGAACAACTCTTCAGTGTTCCATATTTAAGTGACCCGTATTTGAAAAAAGTCTAAGCAATGTTTTTCTTTCACTTCACGTGTGCGGATACACTTGTATTCAGTCCATTGGTGGTGCTGTCCCCATGGGGTCACAATGCACTGACATCTCACATGTTCAATAGTAAACAAGGTTCATGTTCAAGTGTAAACAATGTCTCTAGTTCATATTCACACATTAGCTGAATTTGCAACATTATTTAAATAGATCTCTCTCCAATAGTATGACTCAGATTTGTAAAAATTAATAGACATTATTTAGAACAGATTTAGAGTGACATGAAAGTTGACCAGATAATACAGAATATTCCCACCCCTACCCCACCAGTTCCTGTATTAAAAACATCTGAGATTTATGAGATATATTTGTTACAATGAGTGGAAAAGTATCAATTCATTTTTATTAATTAAAGTCCATACATTCCATTAAAATTCACTCTTTGTGCTGTGAATTCTGAGTTTCCCAGGATTATAACATCTTATATCACCAGTTGTGTGTCATATACCAATGTTCATAATGGCATTATTCACAATATACAGATGGAAAGAACCCCGAAGTCCTTCAAAGGATAAATGGATCAAGTGTGGTGTGTACACCTAGTGGGAAACTATTCAGCCATAAAAGTAAATTAGATTTTAAAATAGGATACAACAATAATTGACCATGAAAAAATATTGAGCTCATTGACATCAGTCCTGAACAGAAGGACAATAATTTATGATTTCACTGATAGGAGGTTTCTGAAAAAGCCCAGTTCCTAGAAACAGAAAAGTGGCTGGAAAGAGGATCCAGGCAGAGTGATTTATTCCTGGGAAATGTGTTGGGACTAGACAACAGCAAATGTAATCAATGCTACAGATAGATATAGTCACAAATGATTAAAAGCAGCATAAATATGATGTCAAGTTCATCACAATAATAGAAAAATAACCAATATAATACATGCTGAAGTCACTAGCGGCATATATGAATGCATGTGTGCTGAAATGGTCTTGTAACTTTAGAAAAAGTGGGAATTTGAACAGGCTTTAAGAAGGGCAAGAAGGTCTGAACCCTGACATAGATATGAGATGGATTAGATTCCCTTTAGGTTCCTATCAAAGGCTCTATTTCTCATTTGTGCCTACTTCTTTCCTTGGCCTTCTTCATCCACCAACGACAATGTCCCAGCAGCAGCTCAGTTCTTACTGTTTACCACCAACATCTACATTCTCTAGCCCCACATCCACATAATGCAGAGCTTCTGAGACAGCCCTGAGCAGTACCACCAATGACTGACAGTGACTCTGTGTCCCCCTGCCTCCCTCTGACAGCGTGGTACAAGGTCTTCCTGACAACGTGGTGGAGGATCATCCTGACACCATTGTGGAGGAGCTTTGTGACACCATGGTGGAGGAGCTTCATGATACTGTGGTGGAGGAGCTTCAGGAGACTGTTATGAAAGTGCTTGTTTTCTTTTTCAATAAAATTACAATCTTAAAATGTGAGCATGTACTTGGTAGATGATAGAGACAATATACTAGTGGAAAAATGTTCAGTGACAGTCTGTGACCAGCTGATATCTGAGTCAAGAGGGCATTCAAAAAGGACAGCATTACTTTGCAACACTGGAGCGTTGCAAGCATTATCCTCAGCAGCAGTTTCCTACTTAAAAAAAGGAATTTTGTAACTGCCATTTCAAAGGGACTTAACACAGCCTCCATGAAGAGCTCAAGCCATCCTACATCTGTTCTGTACATTTTCTTTTGGGGTCATTGACTCTGGCACTGTTCCTCAACTGTTGTCCTAAAGGCATCAGGAGAACAGAGGGTCTGAGTGAACAGTATCCAGGGGGAGATGATCCTCACAGTGTTTTCCTTTTTCTTTTGACGGGCATATGACTGACCTGATGAAAAATGTATGCATTTTGCAATCACTCACTTGTGATAGGTAAGCTGGGTGCTAAAGAAGGTGGGGCTTCCCTGCCCATTTGTGTGGAAATCCCCCTGATTCTGTTATTCTGCCATGGATGAGGGTTAGGGATGTAGTAAAAGCACCTGATAATCTAGGAACTGACTCTGGAAAGTTTGCATTCCTTGGAAGCAATTATATGTGGATGGTGAGGTTTGTGTGTTTGAGTTTTGGAATAGTGTTTATAAATATGTGTGTGTCTATGTGGTGTGATTATGAATGTGCATGTGTGTATGAAAACCTGTGCGTCCTCAGGAGATTTTTCTATGGACACAACACAATATATGTGTCTACTTTTTAAAAGAAGCTCCCCACCACTGCACACTTTTCATAATTAACTCTTCCCATCCCTTGGCTGTTTCTGGAGGTCGCTTAATATTCCTTCTCTTCATGTGGAGGTGGTGCAGAGATGAATGGCCCAAGCATTAACCTCCCTTATGGAAGATCCAAAATCTGAACCCTGTACTGTGTCCCTGCGTTCATGCTCTGTACCATTGACCTGCCCTCACCACTGAGTCACATGATTATCAATGACCGAGCAATGAAGTGCCAGCTCCTGTGCACATGCCAGGAAGTGCCTACACAGCTCCTACACACAACCCATCTTGAGAAGATGTGCTCAGTGTCACATAGCCCAGGGCAGCTACAAGTGCATGTGACAGCTGGCCCTGGCATAGTCATTGGTGAGAAGTGCACATGGAGGACCCAGGTGCTCATGGGAAGCTGAGAGGTGTCAGAGGTGAGAGGTTGTGCAGCTACTGTCAATGCTGGGGTCGCTCCTCAGCCCGTTGCAGGGCAGTTGGGGGCTGGAAGGCAACAGCACAGCGAACCTGAGAAGCTCACAGACCCTGTGACAGCTGAACAAGGACAGTGGCGAGTGAGCACACGAATGTTCCTGTGCAGACCCAGCATCCTCAGCCTCACTGCACGTCTCCCACGCTGCTGGGGCAGAGAGCGGCCATGCTTCCCTCCGTCCCCTGTGAGAGGAACTATCTTCCTGTCCATGGGCAGCATGAGCATGGACAGACAATGACTCTAATGACATGCGTGGTCTATCAAAAAATAAAAACTGGGAGGAAAATTTCACACGGGTAATAGTGACTATTTTAAATCATGGGATTTCATTATTTTCAAATATTCTGCATTTGATTTTGTTTATGAAAAACAATTAGTGAGTAAATCTAATTAGATACTTTTCCTAGACTTGAGTTTAGTTCCCCAATCTGTTTGCTATCCATCAACAGTAAAATCTTACAGAAGGGAGAACAAATCCAATAGTAGCATCTGTAAATTCTGCCTGAAGAATTGATTTTGGAAGAAGTAAAAGAGAGGGCTTCAATTTAGCTGAATCTCAAAGCCTAGAAAAATCATAAGACTTTTCACAGCTCCATTTTAGTGTTTATTGTTTGTTAGATTGACCATTTTACATGGATTAGTTTTCCCACAGGTAGAAAGCCAAGGGCTCTACTTCTCCTTTTCTCTGCTACTGTTTTGTGCCTTCATTCATCTGTCCAGGAAGCTGGCCTTGCCAAAAAGCTCAGTTTCTATTGATCAACCAGTCACATCCACACCCTCCAGTCCAAAGTCCACATCAGGCACAGCTCCTTGAGTACGTCCTGGGCAGCATCATCAATGACTGACATTTGCTCTGTTTCCATACCCACCACCAAGAATCATGGGGAAGAGCCTTGTGGAGACAGGGCTGCTGCGAAGGACCCACCTATTCCACATGTAAGCTCACCTTCCTTCTTTTGTGATAAAAATGTTTTTTTTTAAATCATTTATTCATTTATTATTATTATTTATGCCTACAGCACCCAGTTTTCTTGGTTGTTTCCCATCCAAGTACTTACCATGCCCAACCCTGCTTAGCTTCTGAGATCAGACATCGGGCTTGTTCAGGTGGCATGGCAGTAGCCCATGGACTATGGCCACACTGGGATGTGAACCCAGGACCTTCTGCATGTAAAGCAGACGTTTAACAGCTACACTATGGAACCACATCTGTTTCTTTTTGTTAGAGTAAAATTAAGACATGAAGATGTGAAAATGTACATTCCAAATAGTAGACAATTTACTTGGTGGGGGATTGTTGAGTATGATTATTTTTGTAGAGTGATTCCTGATTCAAGAGGGCATTCAAACTGTAGGGTAGAGAGCATTTTCCTCTGTATAGAAATTTTGTCCTTGAAGAAGAGTTGTGCATTTGCCAATCCAAGTACACTCGGAGACCTTCCATGAAGAATCAAAACTTTGCCACAGGTGTTCTGTATGTTTACTCTTGGGGCCATTAACTTTGGTAGTTTCTCATCTGGTGTCCTAAAGAAATCAGGAGAACAAAATTCTTGTGCATAGTGTCCAGGATGAAGTGCTCCTAATAGTGTTTCTGTTATTGTTGTTGCTGTTCTCTAATGGCAGGTGGACCCAGAAGAGAAAAACTTATGTATTCAGGAATCACTCACTTGCTGAAGCTAAATCTGGGTCCTGAACACGGTGGGGCTTTTCTGCCAGATTGATCTGGAAGATCCCCGATTCTGGGTTTCTACTGGGAATGAATGTAGGGGGTGTAGTGGAAGGAAATGGTCGTACAGGGAAGATTTTTAGCCTGTTCTACAGTGCATGGCAGCCTTGATGACTTTTAGGTTGTGGTCTGTGCGAGAGTGGACAGACACTAAGTCAGTGACACACATACACATGCACTGTATAGAAATAAATAAGGACATTATCACAGATGATGGCATCGATATTACATAATGGGATTTCACTGTTTTCAAATTTTCTGTATTTTATTCATTTCATAAAAAAGTATTAGCTAATGAATATAATGGGGTATTTTGTGAAGTGAGTAATGTCCCCCCTTGAGAAATCCTTCATCTCTAGATCACAGATTCCTAGTGGGGCTGAAGGGAACCCTGGTGGGCATGATTCAATGTTAAAATGAGGGCTGGCACTTCCTAGTCTCCAAGAAATCAGAAAGAGCCACCAGTAGACTCTGACTGCAAGGACAGCTCTGAGAGGCTTAGGCTGGACCTTGAGAGGGAAACAACTTAGAGGAGCACCGGAAATTTCAGGAAGAGTACCAAGGCTCTGTGGTGACCAGGTAGTAGCTTCAAGATCAGGACAGGCAGTATAACACGTTTCCCTGGGCCCAGACTGAGGATGACGTCTGCCTATGTCTTGAATGAGAATAAGAAAGGACAGAGCCATCTTGCTGGAGAGAACACAGTATAGACCCACCTTCTCTGAACCTGGAGAGAAGAGCTTTCCTTCCACCCTGTGGTCTCCACTATCTGCTGCTTGACAACCAGACCCTTTCTCTGTTCCTCCTTCCCTCTCTTGTAGCCTGCCTTCTTTTTTCTCCCTTCCTAGCAAGCCTACTCTCTCCTCCATATCTGTTTTATTTCTTTTCAATTTTGCCATTTCACTTCATTTCATTTTATTGTTTTTGTGATAAAAAGTACACAGCATGAAATCAAACCTCTAAACTCTGATTCAGCGTATAGTACAGCATTAATAAGTACATGCCTATTGTCTCCATGCTTTTCGTCCTCTTTGCTTGCTTTGCTATTTAAAACTTATTTTTTTCCAAAGTCTTCTTCTTACCTCCCCTACCCTAGAGCAATCTCAGAGCTTAGCCATTGCTCAGTTAGCACTCCTGGGAATCCTATGTAGGAGACGGTGGTTTTGTTTTCGTTAATGACCTATGATGGATGTACTCAAGTGGGACACATGACTCCCCACCAGACACTTAGTCAAGGGACAAAGCTCTTCTAGTGTGTTTCAGGTGGTGCATAAGAAGAAAACTCTCTTCCTTTTAAAGTAAAGGAACACCTTCATGCTTCTGTGCTCATGTTTGCTCCTCATTTAAAGGGGACTCTTAGAGCTGCATGAGAGCAAGAACAATTCTGCTGTCATTACAGCTATTGCTCCAGTATCTTGAGCTCATCTCAGCCTCCACACGTCACCCACATTTGAGGTGCTGAATGTACTTTCATGCGAGAGAGGCCTGTGTCCAATTACGTCTCCTCCATGGCCGGCAGAATTCTAAAGGAAGCACTTATTCTCACAGCATTGCTGACCTCACCCCCTGAGGTTGACCAGACCCCCAAACAGACTTACCTACCAGAGGGCCGGAGGCGGGGTCACGAGATGCGGGGTGTATAGAAGAGGACAATAATGGATCCTGGAGTTCCGCTACATCATCTCAGGAGCAGCAAGATACTGGATTTCCACTTTGACTCTACATTTCTCATTTTTTTCCCAGGCCACCCCATGTCATTGCTGCCACTGTCCCTAGAAGGCCACACCGTGGATGATGAAGCCTCTGACATATGGAGTATGAGTACAAGTAATTGCCTCTTCTTTCATTTATCATCCACTAGGATTGAAGGGTATATCTATGCTCCTTGTTGCTATTCTGGGTCCACACCCAGAGGTGTGGGTCCAAAATGACACCCAGGTATCTGGACTCAGAGGTTATTCATGCAACTAGCACACACTGAAAGCTTCTTGTGCACCAGGCCTTGTACCCAGTGGTAAAACTCAGGCCTTTGGAGAGGAGGTAATATGGGCAGCCCCAGCCCTCACTCATTCCACGCCCCCATCTATGCCTGCCAGGCTCCGGTGCCCCAAGAAGCCAACACACAGGCCAGACCTTGCTGCCCGCTGGTCCACAGTCACTCACCCATGTTCTGTGCATGCAGCATCGCACATGGATGGTGCTGATCCAATGACTCTATCGGACTCAAGGCCTCTGCCTGCTCTTCTCGGTGACCACACAACCTTTGGCATAGCTGGCACCACCACACTGCATGTGGCATCTTCCAGGACTCCTGGCCACGAAGAGATCTCTTCCACCAAAAGCTCCCCCTTTGGCCTTTGTTGGAAGCCCCACCTCCGTCTCCACCAGAAGTCACAGCCCTGTCACCGTTGAAGGCCTCACCTTGTCCCCAGCTGTCCAACGTATTGTCTGGGTGTATCCTCTCCCGAGGTGCTGGTCTTGCCATGTTATCTATCTAGCTCTGCTGAGTGCCATGCTCCTCAAGGTTCCACCAGTATCTGCGTTTTCTCTGACCATCGTTTCTGCACATCCCAGCTTTGCCCAAGATAGCTGTCCTGGCGGGACAGGGGACAGCTCTCTCTGTTTTGTGGCACTGAGTGTTCTTCTTCCATTTGGATGCCAGGCCTCTTCCTTAGAGATCTCTTAGGTCCAGATCAAAAGTGGACTTAGAGAAGCTTGTTGAAGCTTCTGTGCATCTTCATAGTAATCATCTCCGTAAGGCTCAGAAATAGATACTATATTTCCATTTGAGAAATGCCACCCTCTCTGGCAGTCTTAGTGGACATCTTTTTCTAAATGGAAACCTCCCCCACCCTTTTTTTCAGAATATACACTTTCTACTCTAGTTCCCTTTTTCATCCACCATCTCTCTTATTTTATCACCACTTACCTTACACCCGTAGTTACTGCTCTGCTCTGTCCCAGAGTCCAGGAGAGTGGTGTATTCTGTGGAATGAATTATGGTTGCTGGATAAATGAAGAAATTGAGCTTAGTGAATTATTTGTTTTGGCCTGAATACTAGAATTTGACCCAGGTATAATTCAGAATCCCTTGTTTGTAGTGCCAATGTACTACCCAATCTTATTTTTAAGACTTAATTTGTAGTCAGGTTGATACCTCTCTCAGAAAAAATGTGTTATGCAGAAAGGAGATGGATAAACATTCTTTCAATACTAGATGCTTATATCCAAACTCACGAAATCCCAAAAGAGAGTGTATATCTTCAGAAAGTATTAAGTGCTCAGGACTCCCCTGCCCTCACATAACATACAGTCTAGTTAGCAAGATAGGTATTTAACAGTCGCACAGAAAATTATATAATTCAAACTTGTGATAGATGCCAGAAAGAGAAATAATGGTAATGGCAGGATGCTAAATTGAGGCATCAGGGTGGCAAAATATCGTGAGGCTGGTAGACTACGTTTGTAGAAACCTGTTCTGGGAAGTGGTAGAATGTGGGGCATGCAGTGAACCTCCACCTGAAATGAGGAAGGAGAAAGCTTCTGTCTAAATAGGATCAGTAACCTGAGATAATAACTCCTCTTAGAGATGTTTTATTCTGGGTCAGTCAGTCCATCCTAATATCCATGGAGTCCTCATGTCTTTAATAATAGAGAGGCAGTAAAGCCTAGTGACAGGCTTCCAATCTCGGTCATGCTCAGTTTGTAGAATTCGGTAATTAAATATACGTATATGTATGCATACATATATAATTATATACTTACACAGAGAAATACCACTTTTTAAAATTGAATTCATGATAATATTACTTTTAATTCCATCTGGAACATATTTTACATTGCCCTACAAATGTCTAGTGACTCTGAGATAGTAGAAATGTGTGAAGATGGTATTTCCATCAAAAATGGATGCACTTTTTATTCTCAACATGTTAGCATTGCCCCTCTTCATCCTGATATTTCCACGATGTACTGTATTTCAGGGCCAGGTCATTCTCTCATAATTTGTTTTCATAAATAGAATAATAATGTGGGAGCCTGGGATTCAGTATTTTAAACAAAATATGTACCCTTAGGTTCCACACAGTCCATGTAAACACACCTGTCTACAGAGCAGCAGATGGCTCGTAACATGCAGTGTGCGTTCTCCCTGAAAGTTCTCTGATGTCCCAGCTCTGTGGTTGTGTGATGATGCCCATCTTGCCTTCCATTCCAGGTGTCTGTCTGTCTGTGAGCTGAGAGAGAACAAATAGGTTATTAGCTTCTCATACCTCAAGTCCTAAAGATGGAAATTTGGAACTGTAGTGCAGGTATGTTTCTATTGATCTGATTGCTGTTCCTTATATATATATATATATATATATATATATATATATATATATATATATATATATATATGGGCTGCTTAGTTGTTTTTTTTTCTGAAAACAATTCCTCATCTTTTAAAAATTCTTTCCACCATCACAATTTGTATACACAATTATATGTTTTAAGTTTTGTAATATTACTATATTGATATTTATGATTCTTCTAATAGGCAAGCTGCCTTAAATATTTTTGTCAGTTTAGAAAAGTGTATGATTTCCTAGTGCCGATTTTGTATGCATTTTCCATTGAACAGATACAGAGGGAACACACCAATACTTTTTTCCCTGGGTCTGGAGACTCTTGATACCAACCCAGCCATAGACACGACAGAAAAGGGGGATTACAGGTCAACTCTTCAGAATGTGGATGTTGAAATTAGACACCACATATTAACAGTCTGAATCAAGAGGTTTTACAAAGTGAGTAAACTGGGAATTCACAGTAGGATTGCCATGGCTTGATGTGGACAGAATTCCTGGGTGCTTGGGTGCTGCCTTGGAGAGTGATGAGGAGGGACAGTGCCCTTGGGTAAGAAGAATGAACATTTGGGGACAGAGGTTATGAGGGTCTTTGTGGATCTCTGGGAGGGTACTTGTGTGGGGTCACAAGCTGTCACTAAGGAGAGATCAGTCTCAGAGGACATAGGACTCTGTCCATTGCCACTGCATGATGTAGGTTGGAGGAGGCAGTAGTGGAGACTGAATTTTGTTGAAGAAGGACTCCAGCAGGGAAGAAACACACTCAGAGTCAGAGCATCCAGAATCTGCTCTAAAGTCAGGCCTTAGCACAGGCTGCTCAGATGGTTGCTCAGATCAGCAGTTAGCAAAGAGTGGAGCTTTCAGCTTTAATTCATTGAAGCACTAAAGCACTATATCCTTGAGTCATAGGCATTAACTGTACATTGAGGAATGGTCATGAAAAGGAAGCTAAGTTTTAGAATGCTGTCATGTGGCGTTTGATCTGGAATGTTGTCAGTTGGCTTGGGAGTCGCCCAGACTGGCGGTGGTACCCTGGTCATGGGGAAGGCTCAGAGTGAGATAGCTGACTGTGGGCAGATGCTGGGTAAGGACAGCGACAAGATGGGATATCCCTGGTCCGGTGAGGTGCTATGATTGGAGGGAAGTCTCGTATATGCTGGTAGAGACTGAAAGGTAAGAGCTAGAGATTTGCGTGATAGATTCAGACTCTTAGTGGCTCAGCCTCCTCCTCTAGTGCATCAGCTCTCCCACAGAAACCTGGGGCAGGTGCATTTCAGAAAGATAGTGAGAGGAGCTCTTGCTTCAGGTATCCAGGGACGAAGTCAAGTGTCAGAGGGATTTTCGACCTCTGTCCTTAGGACACCAAACAGGTTCTTACTCTAAACCCATCACTCATCATTCTTTTGATTCTGGGCCCATTGCTTAATCTCTTTAAATTTCTGTGATCTTCACAGTAAAGATTGGGTCTTAGAACCTAATTTGCATCCCTGCTACAGGGTTATTGTGGGGATCCCAGGAGATCACAACAGATACTTCCCATGAGATAGAAAACATCATCCCTATGGGAACACTGAAAAGTAACCTTCTACACTCCCTTGCTCTGGAGTCACCCAAGTCCTCTTTCTGGATGTAAGCACTACTGAACATCTAGCTTGTACTTGAAGTCACACAATGATTGGACACTTACAGAGCAATGACTTTGCACCAATCACTTATTATTCTGAAGATTTACCTGCATTCAATCACTTTCAGCCTCATAAGGTAATAGTCATAAGTAGGTCTTGTTAACCTTTGGTCATCGCAGAAGAAGGCACTGAAGCCCCGAGGGGTCTGTGGGACTTTTGCAGGGAGATGAAGCTTCTAGATGCCATTAGAACCGAGGTGACTAGACACAGTCCCCGTTCTTTGCTGTTTTTATCATGTCTTAACTAAGGGAAGTTATTCACCACAAAATATGACTGGCGGGTGTTTTACGTGCACACCAAACTGCACAATGTTCCTAACTGTACCTTGGCTTCAGGAGGGTCTTCTGAGCAGCTGTGAATAATTTATTGCTAATTTCCCTGTGGTCTTCTGCCAGCAAGATGTCTACAGTTCTCTGTATTGTCATGCATTTCCCAGGCTATAAACAGAAAAATGATATAAGACAAGAGTATGGTACTCATGTTCCACTACAAGAATGAGATAGGGTGGCAGAAGTGTCTGCTTTTCAAAAGAAATCACGGTGCATTTATTCGACATAGATAAATGTACTGTGGAAATTATGTTGACTAAGTTACTTCAAGAAAAACCCTTCAGTGTCCCATATTTAAGTGACTCATAACTTGAAAAAAAGCTAAGACATATATTTCTTTTACTTCATGTGTGCAAATACACTTGAAACTAGGCAACTGAATATGGTCACTGTGCTTTGCTGTGTTTCTATAATGCCTCATCTAAATTCAGGTATTCAACCACATAATCTGTCTGGTGGGTGTTTTATGTGCACACTAAATTGCACAGTTTTCCTAAGTCTACCTTGGCTTTAGGGGGGTCTTCTGGGCAGCTGTGAATAAACTATTGCTAATTTCCCTGTGGTCTTCTGCCAGCAACATGTCTACAGTTCTCTGTATTGTCATGCATTTCTCAGGTTGCTGTGATGACAACAATGATCATATAGAATCAAGGAGAGAGGGCAGAGAAAGAGTCTGCTTCTCAAAAAATGTCACAATCCATATTTGTGACTCAGATAAAGGTACTGTGAAAATAATGCTAATTAAGTTACTTCAAGAAAATTTCTTAAGTGTCCTATATTTAAGTGACCCATAATTTGTAAAACTGCTAAGCTGTAAATTTCTTTTAGTTTGTGGATGGAAATACATGTGTATTCAGTCCATCTGTGCTGCTGTCACCACAGAGATCAGGATGCTCTGACACCTCACAACGTGGTTCATGTTTAATAGTAAACAAGGTCTCTAGTACATATTCATACATCAGCTGATTTTGCAACATTATCTCAACAGATATCTCCACGATACTATGACTCAGATATGTAAAAAATTAATAAACATTATTTAGAGCACATTTGGATTGACGTGAAAGTTGACCAGATAATACAGAATATTCCCACGTGCTACCCCAGCAGTTCCCCTATTAAAAATATCTTAGATTAATGAGATATGTTTGTTACAAGTGAAATTATTAATACATTGTTATAAATTAAAAGTCCATATATTCCATTAAAATTCACTTTGTGCTGTGATATTCTGTGAGTTTCACCAGATTATATTATTTCACATTACCAGTAGTGTATCATACAGCAATGTTCATAACGACATTATTCACGATAGCCAGATGGAAAGAACCCCAAAGTTTTTCAAAGCATGAGTGGATCAAGTGTGATGTATACAACTCGTGGGATCCTATTTAGCCATAAATGTGAATTAGATTTTAAAATAGGGTACAATATAGATGGATCTTGAAAAAATATTGGGTTTATTGACATCAGGCCTACACAGAAAAACAATAATTTATGATTCCATTGATCAGTTTTCTGAAAAAGCCCAATTTCTCAAAACAGAAAAGTAGAGATTCCAAGGGCTGAAAGATGGTCAAAGCAGAGTGATTTATTCCTGGGAAATGTTTTGGGACTACACAGCAGTGAATGCAATCAATGCTACAGATAGACATAATCACAAATGATTAAAAGCAACATAAATATCAGGTAAAGCTCATCACAGTAAAATAACCAATATTATATATGCTGAAGCCACTGGCAGCATATATAATGTCTGGATGATGAAATGGTCTTGTAACATTAGAAGACGTGGGAATATGACCAGCCTTTAAGAAGAGCAGAAGGGTCTGAACCCTGCCATTGATATTAGATGGATTAGATTCTCTTTAGTTAGACTGCCAAAGGCTCTGTTTCTCATTCTTGCCTGCTTCATTCCCTGGCCTTTTTCATCCACCAATGAGAATGTCCCAGCAGCAGCTCAGTCCATACAGTTTACCACTGACATCCACATTCTCTAGCCCCACATCCACCTAAAGCAGAGCTCTCTGAGACAGCCCTGAGCAGTACCACCAATGACTGACAGTGACCCTGTGTCCCCCTACCTCCCTCTGACAGCGTGGTGCAAGGTCTTCCTGACAAAGTGGTGGTGGATTATTTTTTTTTCAATAAAATTACAATTTTAAAAATATGAGCTTGTGCCTGCTAGCTAATAGAGACAATGTACTAATGGAAAGATGTTCAGTGACAGTCTGTGACCACCTGAGATTCAATTCAAGAGGGAATTAAAAAAGAACAGCATTACTTTCACACTGGAGCATTGCACACAGTGTCATCAGCAGCACTGTTTCTTCCCTGAAAGAAAGAATTTTGTAATTGCCAATTCAAAGGGACTTGAGACAGCTTCCATGAAGAGTTCAATCCTTTCCCAAAGGTGTTCTGTACGTTTTCTCTTGGGGTCATTGACTCAGGCAATGTTTCTCAACTGGTTTCCTGAAGTATTTAAAGTATTTTTTTAAATGTGCGTTTATTGCAAAGAGAATGTTGATGGAAATTATGGTAAGAATTATGGCTGGAAAAGCAGTGGTAAAGAAACATCTTCTATTCTTAGGTGAATAGCGGCATATACAGTTTTCCCTGAAACACTTGCTTGTTTGTTTGTTCATATTATTTAGTCATGAGTTTTGTGTCATGGGACTGGTCCTGCTCAGTGAAACCTCTCAGCTTGGTGGGAGTTCTTCCCCCATTTCTCCATCAGGTTGGGGTTTATTCTCTGAGTTTGTGGACCGTGGATGTCTGGACTCAGGCTGAAGTTGCTGAGGCTGGTGGAATGAGGTTTGGAGAGGAACACAGGTAGGGAGTAGATGGAAAAGCCACCAGTTTCTCTGATGAAGGTCCTCAAGATTCCAGAAATCAGCTTACCCAGCCAAGGACAGGACAGGGTGCTTTGCTGAGGAAACTGAATGGCACATCAGGGGAAAGACTGAGCCACTGATTCTGGTGTTGGCACAGCCTGGTGACAATGCATTTTCAGCCAAAGCACAAACAACACTGTCCTACATGACTTTGATGGTCACTTCCCCACGCTCCCTGCTGTGCACAATCTCATTGTTCCTCCTGCCTCCCTGTGGCTCCCATTTGCTGTCCTCCAGCCAGAAGGTTGGGCCTTTGCATTTCCAGATCTCCTGCAGACTTCCTGCTAAGAAGCCTGCCTTTGGAGAAGAGAGTAGAACAGACAGGAGAAACGTAATGAGAGGGGTGGATCCCCACACTCTGAGACCCTGATATCCTCCTGCCAGAGAAGTGAGGGGCCTCAGGGCCTCCCTTCCTGCAGTTAATTCTTCTGGGGGATCCTTTCCTCTTCTCAACACTAAATTCAAGGGCTCCTTCTCCCTCTGTCCACCACGGTAGAGCCCACTTGCTGCTTTCAGCTATCCTGAGTCCCAGAAGGGAGATAATGAAGAAAAAGTCCTCATAAGCTCACTGCTGGCTCTGTGAGACTTCAAATTCTAGTCGCTTCCCAAATCCAGCTGGTACCACTTTCAGTAGCTGAACTCAGGTGGCTTTGTCTCTAACAGGGATCAGAGATTATGGCAGGAACCCACAGGGAAACCTTTCTAGCTCCAACAAGTAGACCCTGAGTCCCTGTTAGGGCCTCAGTTGGGTGAGATGGCAGAGCTCCTGTTCATGACCACCCTATCTGAGCCACAGGTGAGTGTGAGCATTTCTCCAGGAGCTGCGGACAGTGGGGGCTCCAGAAGTGATAGGCAAATGGCAAATGCTCACCATCACTTGCCATTGAGAAATGCATATTATAATGACATATATATGTATGTATTAAAATGACTAAAATAAAAATTTAAAAAGTGACACAAAAAACCAGACAGGTAATTTCCCATAGTGATACTGGTATGTCCATTAAACAAATTATGTATACATTTGTTCAAGGTGAGTCCTTCAATACTGATGGATTGTTTTAAACAAAAGTAGGAAACAGCATGTAAAATTAACATCACAAAGACTGAGTTGCAGGCTCGGCTCTCACCTTATGGACAACTGGAGTCACCTGAGAGACACCCACATACCTGACCAAACATCCAGCAAACCTCATCCTACATATTCTGGAACAAAATCCTATCTGCCTCTGCTCTCTTCTCTCATCCTCGCTCTGTGTGGCCTAGGCCTTGTCTTCGTCATCCTGCCCTGGATCAAGACAGCGTTCTTGACACGCCTCCCTGTCAAAGTCTCTGTTTTATTTACCATCACTGACTGCACCTCCAAGCATCATCTGCAGGGCCACTGAGAAAACACCAATGTCTTCATAATGATTGGCCTCCACTTGTCTCTCCAGCAATCCCAGATTATCTCATGTCAGTGGGCTCCTCATGAAACTCTTTCTCATCCGGCAACCCAATGCACAGGACAGTTACACGTTTTCTGATTTATCTGAGACTTCTATTCCAATGTTAATATATGCTCATATTAGAACATTCAAATCTCACTCATCCTTGTATGACCCTTCTTGGGTAGCAAAGGCCAAATGAGATGCCATTCCTGTTGATCAGGCCTCAGTTGCCCAATCTCTACCCACCCTCCACCCCACACCCACACAGGCACCTGTCCCATGGGTGCTCCTTTTCCACTCTTTAGTTCTCCTCTCATAGCAGAACGTCGGGGGCCAGTAACAACAAGCAGACACAGAGCTATAAGGACAAAGTTTAAAGATTTTTTAAAATAAGAGATTTGATATTGTTGTTGGATGTAAATAAACTCGTGCAAAGCGAAGTCCTGAGAAATGTCCAGTCTTGGAGAGTCCAGAATCCTTGCTGTTCAGGAAAAGCCCACAACTCCCCCTGCTGGATCCACGGCTCTGGGTACTGAAACTATGACCCCACTGACCCCCAGGGACCTCCCTGGTTAGGAGACGTGCTCAGAAAGGCATCTGGGCAGCCGCCCCTCACAGAGGACCTGCCCCGTGTCCACGGAGAAGGACGAGGGCAGAGCCAGCTCGACTGCAGCAGCATTATTTGGGAGCCACTGAAGCCTTGTTCACTCTTGTGTCCTCAAGTCTTCTGTGAATGAATGAGGGAATCTGTCCAGGAACTTCCCTGCGGTCCCTCGTCACTCATGGTGGGGAGAGGCCTAGTGTGACCATGTCATCAGAATGAGGTTCTTCAGGGAGAGGTGACAGTGTGACTCAGAGTGTCCGGCTTCTCCTGGAGGCGCCCCTTCTCAGGGATGTGAGGACCCACAGCCTCCAGAATGGTGCTGGGAGACACAGCCCTGAGGTCAGACCCAAGGGGAATGTGTCCCAAGCCAGAAGGAAATGGTAGCAAAGGACCGAGCTGTGTCCCTGGTGGAGGAGGAAGGCGTCCTATGAGGACTGGAGGGACAGCAGGCACAGGGCGGCCGTCTGACAGAACTATGGACACAACAAGCAAAGAACGTGGTCTACCTTCTGCCACCAATGACAGGGCTCCTCGTGAGAGTAGCGTGAGGGACACTTGATCCTGGACAAGTGGCCTGGGATCTCTAGCCCCATGGAAACCTAGCAGTACATCCCAGGTCCCTGTCCCACCCCCGTCCTACCTCCTACAAGGGGGGCCCTAGGCCTCTCTGCCTGAGTTACCAGACCCCCGTGGCCCTGGTTCCTCCACCAACTCATCCAGTTCTGGGCCCAGGACATTTCTGGACAGAGAACTATTGTCCCCTTTCATACACTGTGGCACATATTCCTGCTGAAGTTACAGAGTTTGGCACTGTCATTCTTTTCTCTTGACAGGGTTTTTCATGAAACTAATCTTTTTTAATATTAGTAAGTTCTAAATAATGAAATTTTTCTCTTCTAAATTATGCTTTGAATGTCATGACTAAAATCTCACTGCTGACCCTGCCTTCAGTTACATTTACCCCCAGCCCTGCCCCATACAGAAATGCACTGGTAAAAGTAGATTGCTGTTTTGTCTTAGTTACTCAAGGAAGAGCCAGGCTTTCAAGCACACAGTGACATTCAGAGATACCAATCAGTAAATTAATAGATAGAGATACAAAACTACTTTTAAATGAGAAATTTTTACATGTTAAAAACACAATTTTCTACATAACAGCAGTTAGACCCCACGAGGTCATTCTGAAAATTCTATGATGACTGGTGGTGGTGGTTATGTGATGATGGACATCTGGCCTTCCGTCGTAACTGTCACCTGTGAGCCAAGAGGTTGAAATGTGGTAGAAGTTGAAAGCTCCGCTTCCTAGCTGGAGTCCTGCAAGATGGGAATGTGAGTTGCCTCTCCAGAGACAGATTCTTATGAATCTCTGAATGCCATCACAAGTGGGTGATTATTTTTTTCTCGAAATCTCCAATTTTATCTTTTCATTTTCCATTCTCCAATTTGTCATACAAATTTCCCTCTTCATTTCCCACTTTCTCGTTTGAGTGCAGATGTGCACCCATGAGAATGTGTGTTGTGGGCGTCCATGCTGTGTCCTGTCGGGTGGAAGCAGAGCTGTAACACCGTGATGTCTGACCCCAGGAGCATGCACGGTGGCAGCAGCAGGTGGCAGCTGTGTGGTGAGGGCTTTGCTCAGAAGCAGCACTTCCTCCTGGGATTAAGAAAGCCCTGGTTACCAAGCTGAAGGAGCAGAGACGGCGTCCAGTACAAATTCATGTGTTTGCACAGTGCACTCTGAACCCGCTATGAGGGCCTTGACATGTCCATGATTTTCATCTGGTTTACAGTATTCACAGAGAAAACCCAAAAAGTGCAGCCTGATGTGACCCTCATCTGTGATCACAGGTGGTCACAGAACAAGAGGACATGGAAGCACGTTTTGGACTTCTTCACTGGCTGAGGGAGACACACAGATGAGACAGGTGGGCATCCTTGCTGCTGTCAGTCTGAGCTCCCACAGGATTCCAGGCTCCTGGAGGGAATGGGAATTGTGGCTTTGGTAGAAAGAAAGAGCTGATTCTCCATTTAGGAAAAATGTTTGTGTGGCACCTGGAAGTGACCAAGCTCCCTCTGGGTGGTGTAGGGCTATGTGCTTGGGTTGGGGGTGTCCTGTGTAATTCTGTGTGGTGTGATTGTGAGTGTGTGCATTTGAGGTACGTCTGTGAGACTGTGTGTTATCCCAGGAGTTATTTTCCGCTTACACGACACAGATGTCAGTGTGAACCTGTTGAAATCACTTCCATCACAACTGCACACTTTCTAGCCATCAATTTCGAGAACCTGCAGCCCAGCTCCACCTGCATGTTTGTTTATTATTCCAGTTCATCAGATTGAAACACCGAGGTGCTCAGATTCATGGCCCAGCTCTCATGATCCCAAATATAAGAGTCAATTCTGATGCTCTGAGCTCTTGACTTGCATGTGTCACTCATCCATGGGGTCACTATTCACCATGCAAGGGTCAAGCACTTGGGGAACCATGGCATCGTCTTTGTGCTTTATGTGATGCAGGAATTCTTGGACCTCCAGTGAGCCCAGGGCACTGGAGCAGGAGACCGACCAGGTGCGAGACCTGGCCAGCTGTGGCGGGAGCTCTGCCAGAAGTCTGCGCGGCCCTGTGTGCACAGCATGTGCAGGCAAGATGACTTGTGCCATGGAGGAGGTATTGGGTGTTCTGGGTATTCCCTCCACAGCGTACGGATGAAAAAGCCAGCTGGCCCGTCCATGGCCTTCAAAAGTATCGTGTCCAAAACATCCATGGAGTTTTAAGACCTGTCAAGAATTATCTGAGAGACAAGAGGAGAGAGAGGCTTCTTTCATCCTTGCTGCAACTGGCCCATCCACCGCACCTGGTGACACTTCAGAGACTGGACTGTTTCTTCGGGGCGTCTCCCCTTCCCCAATCTTCTCCATCTCTTCCTCTGAGTTTCCAGGGGGAGAGGAGGAAATTCCTGTAAATTAACTTGTGTCTTCACAGTCTGATAGTGAAATCGATGCTGCAGGAGGCTATAGCACAGATGTTTTGTTGTTTTGCATCCTCCTGGTATAGGACTGGGGCTGAGCATTCTCCAGCCCAACAAGAATATAGTGATGTAGTACTTGGAGTTCATTAAAAATCAAAATAAAAAAGTGACAAGAGAATTATCACAATGACCCTAAATAATAACTCCTGGTCAAAAGTGGTTTCAAATTGTTGAAGCTCTGAGTTTGACTTCAGGTCAGACGTGCAGAAACTGTGTGTGACCTCTCTATGCAGACCTGTGCCACCTGGCATTTCAGTAGGACCAACAGGACCTTTTCTTTCCCTTTTTATTTCTCTTTGAGCCATGTAAATGAATGCCAATAGGTCCATGGCAGGATGAGGAAGTCCTGTGAACTGATGGCCTTGGGTGTCAGAGATGACTGCGTGTGGCCGCCTCAGGAGTTTAGGGGGTTCCTTCACTGTGCAGCTGAATGTCCTGAGTGTAAATGTGGGTGCTGGGCCTCTCACCATGATGGCCACTCCTTCTACAACAGAGGACAGAGTAGTCACTCTGCGAGGCCTGACCTCGTCTTGGCCTGACACCCCACTTAGGTTTCATGGGTGCCAGATGGTGAGGCGATGTCCTTGGGTTCCAGGGGGAGGACACAGGGCAGAGACAGCAGCCTGAGGGATGGGGGGATGGCAGGAAACAGTGTTTTAGAAGCTAAGGTCAGGGTTCCCGGGGCCCCCATTGATGTTTTAGATGTGAACTGATGGATTGATTCAGAAGCCATCAGGGAGCTTCTGCAGATGTCTAAGGAGCCCAAGAACTGTCCAGGGGTCCCCGCCTCCATGTGTGGGTTCCGGTCGCCCCATGTGCACGGTCTCCACACCTGCAGTGACCTGCCCACTGGTGATCGTGGTCAGGGACAGTCCTGGAGTCTGAGCAGTCACAGAGGGGTCTCCTTCACCCGGGGAGCAGGGCCAGGGGACGCCAGTGTGGGCTGGCACAGGGCTTCAGGTGACAGAGGTGCCAGTTTCATCTCATGTACTGGTTCACCTTTCACCCAGGTGAGCAGCAAGATGAGGTTTAACCTACAGTAACTCCTGGCATCTGTGGGACTCTGGGATCAATGAATGACAGGCTTTATATTTCAACCCCAAGGATGCAGTTTTTTTCACAGTTTTGCCCCCAGCCCCATCTTTGAAGTGGAATTTTCCTCCTAGATGGACATTTCCCAGAATGCCATGGGCCAAGCCTCACTGCTATGGCCCTGGAGGGAGGACAGGGGCTTTCTTGGGCCACGTGGAGTCTCTGAGCCAGGAGACTTCATCAGAGGGGCATCTGGGTGTCGTCGACTTTGAGGGCTCAGTGAGACTGTGTTGGTTTTGCATTTCAAAAATTCCTTTATATTTATTTTGATGAACTACAGGTAGAGCATTTAGCATATGATAAAGAGAACAACAGTTAAGAGGGAGAAATTGTGAATTCTTCCATTGACAAGAAAATAAAGAGGCAAAGAAGAAATACGTTCCACCATAATAAATGAAACAATAAATTACAGAGATAATACAAAAAATTTGGTCTTATTGTCACATATAAAACACCTTTAAAATGACAGAAACACCACTAACTAAATTTTGCTTAAAAATAGATTATATATAATTATACAAATAAAAATGACAAGAGAGAAAATTAATAATCAAAAATCTGTTAATGTCTATTAGAAATAAAATATATATTTCCTCAGACTAAAAAATTGATTCTGTTAGAAGAAATGCACGAAAACAGCAATTACCATAGAAAAAAAAACATTATTATAAAACGATTCCACATGTGAAAAAACATAATATACAGTTAGTTTCACAGGGACATAACAAACCTTTAGAGGCTTCAAATATTTCGCCCTATTTGTGTGTGTATTTAGAAATTTTAATATTAAAAAAATGAAAAATTTCTCAAATCATCTTGAAGGTAAATATAACAAAGATACCTATAAATGACAGTAAAATACATGGCAGTAAAAAAAAAGGAAATTATAAACCAGTACTAAAAAATATTGATGCAAGTATTCTAAATAAAACAGAGATATGTTAGTATCAGATTACTAAGTGGATGCAGCATTACCACATGGTTTATCCCAGGCATACATGTTGGGCTCCATATTCATCAACCTTTAATGTTATACATCATTTCAATAGATCACAGGTTAAATTATGTGATCTCGATGGTTCCTGAAAGAGTCTTTCACCAAATTAAAAATAAATTCTAATAAAAACACACACAAATAGACACAGAGAGGTACATTTATGATACAGGAAGTCACATTCTCTCCCAGGCACACATGACTTACTCCTACAGCCAACACCTGAGCTAATGGGGTGGGGAGGAGGACATTTCCATGGAGACCAGGAGTAGGTCAGTGTGACATTAACTCATTATTATTCACCACCTATCCACAAATGTGAAACAATGCCATTGAACAAAAAGAAATGGATGGTTAGATATTTGCATGGAAGGATATGGACATGTGCTCATTCTCAAAGCCCCAAATTGATGCCACACCCTGAGACACTCTGAGGCCAGTGCAGCAGGAGCAGAAGACACATCCCGTGAGCAGAGAACAGGCATTCACACTGAGGCCTAATGAGGATGACTTCACTCTGGAAACTTCTTGAAATAAGTAAACGACTAATAATGAAGATGGAGGAATCCTCAGTCACAGTTCAGCTCTGAAATGACCACGGCTGGACCCCCACCTCTGCCCCTGAGTGTCAATTCAGAGACTTGGTATCACCAGCTGATGGGGAGCTGGCCTTTGTCTCCTGTGAGATGCTTTGCTACTGTGATGACTTTGAGGACACGAGGGAGATGAGGAGCTTTCACTCCCAGGCAGTGACCCTGAATGAACCTGGGCCCCTGGAGGCAGCTGCAGGATCAGAAGGAGCAAAGCCACAAATGCAGCTTGAGTGGGCACTGCTGGGCATTTCCACTCCTGGAAGGTGAAAAAAAGGAATCTGGTCTCAGTTCCTCACAGGCCTGGAGTTCTGTGGGAACACCAAGGCTACTGTCACAGAGGTGCACTGAGTATCAGCCTCGTTCCAAGGCCTCAGCCCAGTGATGGTTAAAGAGCCTGAGGTTCCAGATCTGAGCCAGGTACAGACTGGACCCTGAAGGTCGATTCTATAATGATAAATGCGAGATTAGGGGCAGCACTTGCTACCGGGACCCATACGGACATGAGTGATTCAGATAGGGCTGGATTCTGTGTACCTAGTTGTGTTCTAACCTGTCACAGAATCTGTCCTTAGGGCAGCCAAAACCTGGTATCCAGAAATTGCTCAACTTGAGAAAATTAATCGTTGCCACCAAGTAAAGACTTGGGATAGAATTCAAATGATGTGGACACATTTTCTAGACAACATTTCCCTGGGGTGGGTCCCAGATGTCACTTTAGGTTGAACACACAAAGAAGGTGGCTGTCTGGTCAGAAAAGTGGGGTCTTCCCAGGGAAACCCCATTGCAGAGGAAACAGCAGTTTCTTTCTCTTCCCCACGGGCCTGGGCACTGTGCGAGCACTGAGACTGCTGTCCTGTGCTGAGCAGTAATAATCGGCATAGTCCGCAGCCTGGAGTCCAATGATGGACAGGAAGGCCAAACTGCCAGACTTGAAACCAGAGAATTGGTCAGGGACCCCGGAGAGTCTTTTGTTATTATCACAGATGACAGTTTTGGAGGCTGCTCCAGGGAACTGTCGATACAAGTGCACATAGTTACCCCAATGTTGGAGCTGTTTCCAGTGCAGGAGATGGTGACACTCTGTCCTGGGGCCCCAGACACTGAGGACGTCTGGGTCAGCACAGACTGGGCCCAGGAGCCTGGAGGAAGGACAGCCACAGAGATGGTGATGCTGGGGCTAGAGACAAGAGGTGGGAGCAGAGTGTCATGTGTCCTCCCAGGGTCCCCTCTCCTGTCCCCTTATCCAGTCACCTGTGCAGTGAGTGAGGAGGGTGAAGAGGAGAGGGGACCAGGCCATGGTGGAGATCATCACTGAGTCCTGCCCTTTGTGTCCTCACAGCTGAAACAGAGCTTCCTCCAAGTCTCTTCCTCCCCTCTTCAAGCTCTGACAGAGGGAGGGTCCACTCATGCAAATGAGAAACCTAGCTTTCTGATCCCTCACTGGGAATGGTGTTGAGCCTCTCTGCAGAGGGTATAAGAGGTGGGAAGGGGAGTTTCTGTGTGGGGCCTGTGGGTTGAGGTTGTCACAGCTGCGAGCCCTGAAAAGGGGCTCCAGGCAGTGCCAAGTGGTCTGTCTCAGCTGGAGTCACCCAGACTCCACAGAAACAGTCACCGTGTGCCCCCTGGTGCCCAGACCAAGATGCATCATTCTGTGACATGGTGACTAGATCCCATCAGAAAGTGCTCCTGCTCCCCAAGGTTCTGTCCACCTCCCTCTAACTAAGAGCCAGGCCATGTGTCCTTTTATATGGCCTCCTCATCACCTGAGGACAGTCTGTATGCTCTACTCAGTGTGCCCAGTGTGAGTCTGACCACAGGTTCCTTGGCTGTTCGGTGGTCAGGACAGAGGTGGTGTCTCCTGTACAAACTCTGCATAGATCAGGATAATACAGAGCAGTGACCGTCCCCATGGAGGTGTAACCCTACTGTGTGGGACGCAGTTCATCCCTTCTGTGTGATTCTTCCTTGTTAGATGAGCCATGTGTCTCCAAAACATGAGCTGCTGCTTCCGTGTCCTCCCCGGGGACTCGCAGCACTTTGTTTTACACCTGCTCCTTGACAAAGCTTCACCTCGCAACCGGTCTCCTTATTAACGTGTGAACTGAATAAAACATGTCACACGTGTCTGTGTCATATATGTATGAGGTAAGATATCTGCATTTCTGACTCAGACTCATGCTGATCCCAGTTTACAGGACACAGAAGAGGAGGATGATTGTGACAGCACCACCTGGGACGGGGACCCCTGACGTGGGGATTCTCAGCAATAATCCTGAGGTGACCCAGGGGAGCGCTTGGTGATAGGACCAAAAGGGACCAGAATCAGAATGTGTGGCCATGAATTCATAAGCTGGGACTCTGAGACTGTCCTCCCTGAGGACAGTGGAGGAGAGGTGCCCTGTGACGGTGGACAATGTTGTCACTGCAGCTGATACACCTGCTGCACCCATGTCACTCCCAGTTGGAAATGGCGGCCAAACATGGAAGTTATGCTGCATTCAACCTTTTCTGAGACTACTGAATTTTAGATTATGGCCTTACTGATGGACTATTTCAGAAGCTTATCATTTGCGAAACAATGCAATGTTCAGGGAGACAGATCTAGAAGTTTGTGAGACATGCACCAGCTGGCCTGTGTCCCCTACTCAGCTCCCAGTGTCCACAGTACCACACCCAACATGAACTGAGGAAGAGGGCAGAGGGCAGAGCGGTGCACGTGGAGGGGACAGTTAGGGAAACTGCTTCTGCCGTCTTCTCTTCTGTGGACCAGATCTCTCAGCTATGTGGTCAGCATGTGATGGGCCCCACTCCAGCTTCACAGACAGGCCCTGTGTTTTCCAGACCATTGAGACAATCCCTGGTCAATGACTGTGCCAGGGGACATGCTGTGAGTGACCCAGTCTGGTGCTTGTGAAGGCCAGTATTCCAGATCAATGGGTCAGGAGACTGATTCTCACCTGGAAGGGTTGTTTTGGGAATGAGATGCTCATGACTGCATGAGTATTTAATTCTAGGAAGGAAATCAGCCTTGTGACACAGGTGTCATAAAGAAGGGACATCGCAAATAAAGCTCATAGAAGAAGGGGGAAAACCCAGCAGGATCCCCTACTTGTTATCTGGAAAAGAAACATTCCTGGGTCACCACTGAACAAAAAGGGAGACTGTGGTCAAGGTTTCCATCACAGACATGACCTTGGGCCCTAAACCTCACATCCTGACCTGTGAACCTTCTTCAAATAGGTGCAGCTACTCACCTCATACCCAGTAACCAAAGACCAGCTCCAAACCTTTTCCCACCCCACATTCTTTCCCTCTTCCCTCCAAAACCACACAGAATCTGACCTTTCTTCTCTACCTCACCTGCACCATCCCTTACCCAGGACTCTAGCTTCATCTTTGTACCAAATCCATAGAAAATTCAAGGGCCCTGACTATATTCCCACACCCCCCTCATTCATCTTCTGCAGCAGCTGGACTTCAGAGACTTAATCAGATTCTGTATCTTTCTGGTCATATCATCTAGGTTCCTTGCCCTGACCTGAGCCCAACACATCAGAAGTGCTCAATAAATGGTGTAGACAGGCAGACCCCTGAATAGTCAGCTCTCCTGAGTGAGGCACAGCTGGACTCTGTCCCTGGTTCTGTCCTGACTCATCGTGGATTCTTCCCAGGACATCCTGCCTCTGACATTGGTGATTGTCTTCTGAGTGTGAGACAATCAGATCACGTGTTGCTGCCAAGGACAGGATTTCGTGGCCTAAACTGAGAGGACAGGACTTTATGTTCTAAACTATGTTCCCTAAAATGAGTGTGATATCCTGGATTTGGCTATATAAATACACAAACAGAGATGAGTAAACTGCACACTTTGGCAAGGACACTGATTGTCCATGTATCTGAGAGAGATTATTTCCATGTGGGACTGTCCCGTGAATCTTCTCTCAGACCAGACCAACCCGACCACAACCAGCACCCAGAAGGGCAATCTCATTTTGCATGTGAATCTCTGTAATTGCTAATACCCACAACAGGAGAATGTCCTCCCCCGCCCCCGCATTGGGGATGGAGACAGAGACATTAATTGTCTCTACACAATAAATGGCCTCCAGGCTGCTAAGTGTAAGATGTGATTACAGTTCTTATATTGCCAGGTATGTCTGAATGACCTGACATTCTGTTTTGCATCTGCCATGACTGTGGTGCCATCACAAATATAGGACCATCTTCAATCAAGTTAATAGTTGAAAATTTGACCGAGTACCCTGCCGGTTCTACTGACAAGAATTCTACAAGAATTACCTTCCAGGCCACCTCAGTTTGCTGTTGTTGCTGCTGTCTTGTCATCGTTGTTGTGAGGGACTCCTGTTAGATCCCCACCCCCGTTCCACTCATATTGACGTGGGATGTCTCTTTGGCCACTAGAATTTAATGATGTCATAGAAAATGTGTCCTCTTCTTCTGATTGCCATTCTGGGCTGTCATTTGTCTTTAATTGCTAATCTGAAGAATCATCTTTTGAATCTATGATAAATTTTGTTTCTTTTTCCTTATTTAGTCTAATTTTAAACTTGTTTTATTCTTAAGATTGAGAACTAAGCCATTAGTAGAAACATTTTTTTTTTCCGTCCTAACTTAGTGGCCTTCAAGATATGTTACCCATCCCACATTGGGTCCATAGTGATCAACTTTATTGGTAAATACACCTAAATTGTCGCTGAAGGAAGAACTGAGCTTTCTGGAAACTTTTCTTTAATAATCAGGGTCTGTGGTGTTAAACTGGGGAAGGTGAGCAGGTGATGGTTGTGAGAGCCACATCCTTAATGGGAAGAGGTCCTTTCAACTCCAGAAATTCCTCCAGGATGAAAACTGGAGAAAAAAAGAAAACTCACTTAGCGAAGGTTCCAGAGCTCAGGGAATGATCAGCAAACCCTGGGTGAAGCTCATGAGGCACATTGGGAAGGAGTAGAATGGACCTAGGTCTCTTGGATCTCACAGGCCAGATTTCGTTCTCCGTGTCATCTCTACCCAGCATTGTTGGAGATATAGCTTCTAGTGTCAAAAATTTTTTTAATTTTGCATGAAAAGTCCAGTAAGAACATGCATTACTGTAGATGCATTCACAAAGTGAGAACGACTCAAAAGTTTCAGGCATCTGGTTTTAGTGTCACAAGTGACAGCAGAGGCCCAAACCTGAGCAGATGAGGGTCCCAGGCAGGGACAGGGGAGTGATGGGTCTGACTGGGGAGTGGAGAGCAGACTTATCACATGTTCCCACAAACAGGAGATCCTCGTGCATTGGGGTCATGCTCAGTTCTGTAACCGTGATCCTCAGCCTCGTCCTCAGGCTGGAGCCTAGATGGTCAATGAGATTCTGGTAACACATCTGGGTCAGGGAATCAGACTCAGACCCCTGGAAGGTCTCTCGCTGCTGTCCTAGGTGAAAGCTCTGCCTGGGAGCCTGTGGGACCATTTCCACAGTGACTCCTAATATGTCTGCTGACCCCTGTACAAGAGAAGTTGACCTCAGATCTGAGATCATCGAGAGCCTCACAGTGGGAGTGACACACATGGGAAGTCCTTACTCCTGTTGTCCCAGAGGCCACCCGCATCCTGGATTGTTGGAAAGCTCCAGTGGGATCTGAGGGAACAGGAGGACACAGTCAGTGCCTGTGGAATCAGGAGAACCACTCGCAGGAGTCCTCATGGTCACCAGTGTGTCACCTTAAGAGTGCTTTATGCATGGACCAACTTTACCCCCATCTCTGGGGCAGACTCAGCATTTTCCCTGTGGCTGTGTGGCACCCCACCAATTTATGGCCCATAAAGGGGGTTCCTCAGACCCCAATTTTCCCCTTTGCCGGCTCTCCACCCTGATTCCCACTCTGAATACTAGGTATCGGGCCAGCTTTCTGTATGTCAATGCTCCTGGGCCTGGGTCCTCACCATCATCTCACATCTCAGTGCCTCATCCCTCAAACACACAGCCCCTCGGTCAGCCCTGAACTCAGGAGCCTGAGCGGGATGGGGACATCTGTGCTGAGACCCCTGGGAGAGCAGAGTCCATGCTGTGGAAAAGGATTCACCTGCTGGGATGTTCCTGCGTTCTGATGAAGGTGAACATTGGGACAGGCGTGTTTTCCTTATTTCTGGGGGAAAAGGGCATCTCCACAGGCCCTGGTTTCGTCACATGAAAAACCAGTCAACATTTCTATGTAATCATGAATTATTTTGGTTTTATTTCTCCTGAAAAATAAAAAATGTAGAATGAAAAATGGATAGTAAAACATTATGAACAGGAAGGGTTCAAAGTATAAGCTACAAAGGCCTGAGTTTTTAAAAGAAGATGTTTTGTTTTTTGGAACAAAGTCCTGAGAAGACTGAGGTTTTGGTCTCACTTCCCCATCTGCGCGTGTCACTGTGTGAGCACTACTGTGCCAGACTGAACAGTAATAGTCAGCCTCGTCCTCAGGCTGGAGCCCGGAGATGAGCAGAACCCCTGCGTTGGCCGAGGCGTCTTTGGATCCAGAGAAGCGGCTTGGGACTCCGGAGCCCTGGTGCTTATCGGAGTCTGATTTAAACCACAGGAGATACCGAGGAGGGCTCTCAGGTTTCTGCTGGTGCCAGTATATATATTTGCTGCCAACACTCATATCACTGCTCAGGGTGCAGGTGAGTCTGGCTGATGCTCCCGGAGATGCAGAGAAGGAGGGCGGCTGAGTCAGCACAGGCTGGGAGAGGGAACCTGTAAACACAGACACTGTGGGTGATGATGTAAGTTCTCTGTTGTCAGTGCTCTGGACCAGGAGAGAAGAATGTAATCTATGTGGGTTTTCTTGGTCCCTGAGGCCTGTACCTACCTGTGCACTGTGAGAGGAGCACGAGGAGGATGGGGGTCCAGGCCATGGTGCACACAGCCCCTGAGCCCACAGTAAGGTTGGGCTGCCCCAGGCCTCCTTTTCTTCTTCACACTCCGACAGAGGAGGGGTTGTCCATGCAAATGTGTGTCCATCCAGTGACTGCCCAGCTCCTTCCTGAACGCTGGTGCTGGAGTTCAGCTCACTGCCAGACTGAGAAGGGTGGAGGTTGGCTTCACCCACTGTGAGAGCCCTGGGAGGAAACACCTGCTGACAATACAAAAGGTCTCTGCTCAGCGGTCTCTGTCAGGACAGAGAGGACACAGCTGCTGAGTCCCACCAGGGAGTACAGAGAGCAGGCAACAATCCCAGGTTCCTTTTAGTGAATGGGCCTCACTGAGCAGTTGTGTTGGACCACAGGGCAGTCCCACAGCTCTCCCTACTGGCCACAGGACACACACCTCCCAGTGGCCCAGAACCCTGAGAGCTCAGCTAGCTGCTTTTCGCATCTCACCAGGTCGCTGTCTCTAGTTACACACCCATGGGCTGATTCTTAGTGAATGTTATTCTGATACACTGTACATTGATTTTTATTTGTTTGTATTGTATGTTTCTGAATGAGTCTCACATCTTTCAATGTTTTTCTTTAATTTTTCTTAATTGCCAAATGTATTTCTCATGTCTTTTTGTTAATTTGAAAATGTTTTAGGTGATTATTGAAATTAATGACTTTTATATAAATATAAAAAGTATTCACATTTCCATTAATTATATGTAGTATTTATAAAATTAAATTTATAATATTGATAAATCAAATAATCTTAGATTTCAGATTTGTTTAATATCAATATATTCTTTTTATCAACACATCTATTTCTACCTTTATTCAAGTTTTCTCTTTTCCCTCTTTGGGTGAAATTTTTATTTCGTCTTACAATGTCCTCAGGCATTCCTTGGCAGGTGGCTGTCAGGAGTCCATGTGGTGACACTGTGCGGGATGGGGGAAGAAAGCACTGAGGTTAAGCACCATACATGTCCTTGTCCCCAGTGGAACAGCCTCTGCTGAGGCATCGGATGACACAGGCTGGGCCTACCATTTCACTGCCCTGGGGACTGAAGGAGAGACTTGGTCAGAATGGAGACTAAGGATCAGTCCTAGGAAAATGTTTGGGTCCTGAGGCTGCCGTGTGCGTCCCAGGCAGGTGCCACAGGACTTCCCTGTGCTGTGGTACTTGCTTGCATGGCAATGGTGGCCTCCTGTTGTCCATACCACTGTCTCTGAGAAGAATTCTGTTCCTGAAAGAGGTTCTGCTGTGTTGAGGTGAACACAGGCTGATGAGTGATTTCAACAATATCTCAGTTTAA
>PVKZ01005100.1:0-61708 GCA_004027375.1 Macroglossus sobrinus
GTTACAATGGTGGGGGACCTCTTTATAAACTGAACATTGCGGTCTCCTGTGTTAAGTGAGCGTACTTAACGCCAACACGAAGCCTTTCCATCTGAGTTTACACATAGCATATTTATAAATTAAAACAATGGCAAAGTGTAAAGAAAAATCCACAATAATACCTACGTAGAAATGCCATTAACTGCTGTTAACATTTGCTTATTTCTTTGTAGTGTGCTACTTAACTTATTTATAGCTGAGAGCCTACTATATATATTTCATCTCTACTTTTGACTACAGCTAAGAAAGAGACTTTACACTGCAACCCAAATGCACATATACCTGTATTTGTGTACCCATATATCATGAAATAATAATCATAATGTTATCGGGGACACTCTCAAATTTTTATTGTATTTCATTCCACTCGCTCTATCCTATTCTATTTCACACTGAGGTGTTTCTCTCTCTCTCCTTCCTCCCTCTCCCCACCATCTCTCTCTCTCTCTCTCTCTCTCTCTCTCTCTCTCTCTCTCTCTCTCTCTCTCTCTCTCTCACACACACACACACACACACACCCACACACACCCACACAGTTTTACCTAATGCTTTGGCTATATTTTTTGAGGTAGCCCTTAGAACAGATCGGAATTGTAGGTTAAAGACCGTGTATCATCTTTGAAGCTTTTGTTGCGTACTTCATTATTCGCTCACGGCATTTCCCCTTCTATTATGAAACGTGTCTTTATATCTTTGCCAGCATCTTCCAGGGGGTGGCGACTTGCCGTCCCGTCACCGGTGTCTGAGGGTGCCTGGGTCACGTCACACTCGCTAGCATTGGATAGTCTCAGGAGGAAAATCTTTGCTAATGAGAAAGGGCCTTTTCCGTCACAAAGTTCTTTTTTAAAAATAATTTTCTAAGTTACACGCGTAAGTCGTATTCACGTTGACAGTTTTGAAAATACAGGGAAATGAAAACTGGAGGGAAATAGCACATTGGGCACCATAAACGTACACGATGTCACCTGTCGGTGACATCTCCACAAAGCTGGGGAAAAGGGACGCTATGAAAGGTTCTTACACTGAAAAAAAGAAAAGACATTGTTTCACTCGTTGGTGTCTTTCTAGTCTGTTCTATGCTTCTCTCTCTGTCTCTCTATCCTCTGTAGATCTATAAATTATAAAAACAGAGTCACGCTCTAGCCTCTTCGGCAAGCCTCTTCGATATCATATAAATTTACTTATATGCTGCTAAGTAAATTTCTGCCGCAGCATTTATAACGGCTGTCTAATATTCCAGTGTAGGGATAAATATGACTTCTGTCCTTAATACTTATTGGGGGATAGTCACGGCTACCCATGTAACTATGCTATTACACACGACAAGAAGCTTTTCATTGCACGGGAAAACCCACGCGTGAGTCCGCCGTGAAAATATTTCTGCGTGCTTTTCCATTGCCCAGTGGACGTGCTAATAATCGCCCTGCCGTGTGGTCTGCCTCCCTCCCCCCTCCCCCACCCAGAGCTGGACGACCACACGCCGCCGTGTAACTGCACGCCGCCGACTCTCTGCTCGGCCATCTCTCGCGGGATCTACTACCTCTACCCCTTCAACATCGAGTACCAGATCCTGGCTTCCACGATGCTCTACGTCCTGTGGAAGAACATTGGCCGCACAGTGGACGGGCCTCAGCACCGCAAGATGCAGTTCCGGGCCCACGGGGGCCCGGTGGGCGCGGCCCTGGGCCTGGCGGCGCTGGCCGCCACCATCGGGGTGGTGGCGGTGTACCTGGTCCAGATCGGACGCTCCAAGTCCAGGAGCGAGTCGGCGCTCACCTTGTTCTACCTGTACGCCTCCGTCCTGCTGATGCTCATGGGGGCTGCGGGGCTGGCGGGGACCCTGATCTATAGGCTCGACCAGCAGTCGCTCGACGAATCCAAAAACCCGGCCCGCAAACTGGACGCCGACCTGCTGGTGGGCACCGCCTCGGGCTCCTGGCTCCTCTCCTGGGGCTCCATCCTGGCCATGCTGTGCGCGGAGGCCCGCCCCCCGTACACCTGGTACAACCTGCCCTACTCCGTCCTGGCCATCGCCGAGAAGTACGTCCAGAACCTCTTCATCATCGAGTCCACTCACCGGGAGCCCGGGCTCCCCGAGGACGTCCGGACCCTGCGAGTGGCCGCTGTCTGCAACGGCAGCGCCGGGCCGCTGGCCGCTTCCCGCCCAGAGAGCGGAGCCCCGGCCGGGGGCGCGGCCTCCGGGGGCGGTGAGGGGCCCCCTGCGAGCCACGGCGGTCTGTGTCTGCGCGAGGACGGTGGCAAAGAAGAGGGGACCGGGGAAGGGGCCCCGAGTCCCGCCGGCCATCCCCATTTCCTGCAGGGCGACGCCAAGAGAAGACTCTTGAGGAATATCGCGGCCTTTCTGTTCCTCTGCAATATTTCGGTAATCTACGTCCTGTTATTATTATTATTATTATTATTAATTTATTTTTTTTAATCAGCTAATCTGTTTTTCTTGCCTTTTTTTTTTCAAATAAGGAGTGGAGGCAGCTTGTAATCAAAATGATTTAAGTGTAAATTTTAAAAATGAGGCTGGCAGGTGGGTTCTATTCTCTGCAAATCCACTTACCGAGTATCCTGCTGTGCGCCAGGGGCTGGGCGTGGGGCGTGGGAACGAAAGACTAAGGGTGAGAAGACTGGGTCTGTTTTTTCAGAAAGGTCTCAGGGCGGTGGGGATGTGAGACCGGGTGTCAGGTGTGTGCAAGGTGTGCAGTAGGAGCAGGGACCCAGGCCCTGTTCGCCTTTCCATGCGGCTATGCTTGCTGTGGTGCTTGTTGCCACGTGGTCCTAAGATGGCTGCAGCAGCGCCAGATATCACGTCTGGGGGCAAGATAGGAAGGAGGAGGAGGAAAGGACCGGTGCCAGGCAGGAAAGCCATATCGGAGGGTCCTCCAGTGGGACTGACAGGATCTGATTCATGGTACTTGTTTCTGTGGCTTAATTTGTAAGTGTGGTAAAAAACACAAAACTGATCATTTTACCACTTTAAATGCACTATTTATTCAGTAGTGTCAGGTCCGTTCACGAAACAGAGCGACGATCGCCACCGTCCACCTGCAACCCTTCTTCGCCGTGCCAAACTGAAATTCTGCACCCACTGAACAACTCCGCCTCACCCCCACCCCGGCTTCTCCCGGCCACCGTCCTCCTTCCCGCCCCCACGAGGCTGACCGCTCTGCGTAGCTCACGTCAGGGGGATCGTACGGGGTTTGTCCCTTTGTCTACTTCGTGGTTCATCCGTGCTGGAGCGTGTGAAGGGAGCGAGGCATCGAGAACAACTTCCAGGTTCCGACTGGAACTCCTAGGTGGATGGCGACGCTGTTTCTGGAGGTGGGGGTTCCGGGGGGCACAGGCTTGGGGCCCGGCTCAGAGCGGAAGGAAGACAGTTTAGTGCTGCACGTCCACGCACCAGGCTGCCTCTGAGACGCCCGAGTAGACACAGCCGACAGGCAGATGGCCACGTTTCCTGTTGCGGGGTGTCACACACGACCCCAGATGTGTGGCCAAAACAGCAACCGATGGGTTGTGTCTTACGACCCTGCGGGTCAGAGGTTCTGGCTGGGCTTGGCTGGCAAGTCCTCCTGTTCCTCACGGTGCTGACTGAGGCTGGCAGGGGGGCAGAGACGGAGGGGCCGAGGGCTGGTGCCCTGGGTGGGGCCGGCCGCAAGGCTGGGCTCACCCGGGACTCCTGGCCGTGGCATCAGCGTGGCGGTCTCCCGGCCTCAGAGCCAACCGTCCGGGAGACTGGAGGTGCCAGCCCCTTAAGGCCTGTCGGCGGAGACGGCACGACCCCGGTTCTGCCGTATTTCATGGGTCGATCGAGCAGGGACAGAGTCCCCCCAGATTCAAGGGGAGGGAACACAGACCCCCCTCTCAGGGGGATGAGTAACAAGTATCACAGACAACTTAGCCGTAGCTGGAACGATCTGGTTCCAGCAAAGAGGCCCCGTTGCCTCTCTTCCCTTTCTTCTCATCTTTATCCCTCTCGTCCTGAGACTCATCCGCTGAGCGCCTGCCGAGGGCCCGGCACCGCTGGGGGCCATGGCGGGCACATAACCTCCCGTGGGGCTCACGTCCCAGAGGGCAGGGCTGGTGGTCAACAGTCCAACAGGAGAAATGCCTGTCAGTAACGCATGCTCTGCAGAGACGTGAGGAAGGAAGGAGGGAGGCTGACGGAGACAGGGCGGAGGTGGCCATCCCCGATCAGGGGGCCTGGACTGGCCAGAGGGCCTCTCTCAGGTGGCGGCGTTCGAGCCGAGCCAAGCCGAGAGCCGGACGGCGGGGAGGAGCTGGCCACATGCACGTGTCTCTCTCTCTCAGGGAAGGGGAAGATGGGCCACGTGACTGGGGCCGGTGGGGGTGGGGGACAATCCGGGGAATGGGTTTGGGGGTGCAGTAAAGGATTTGCTAAAAAGAGGGCTTTATAATCCCACGTTGGGGGGAGATTTTATTTTAAGTATGCCGTGGAGACTTCGGGGGTTGAACTAGGGGAAAAGATATAACTATATCTATATAAAAAATTAATGTCGCAGCTGAGTGGCAACTAGACTGTAGGGGCAAGAGGCACACAGGGACATCAGCCAGTCAGAAGGCTACTGCAAGGGTCTGGGTGACGGTGGTGGCCTGGACGGGTGGGGGCGGTGACTGAGGGTGTCACTTTGGAGGCATAGTGACAAGACCTGCTGATGGACTGGGCAGCAGGGAGGTGGCGATGAGAATCAGAGGGGAAACGAGATGATGCTTGGGGTTTGGACTGAGCGACTGGGAGGAAGATGCTGAGGAGATGGGGGAGGTGGAGGAGGAGGAGCCGGGACATGGAAACTGAGACGGAGGGACCCATGCATAGGCTTCAGGGGCAACAAACAATAGATTGTTGCCTTAGGTTTTGCAAACTTAGTTGCCGTTTGATTCTCCGCTGAGCCCTCTGAGACAGGTGTTAGTATTTCCACCTTACAGCTGAGGAGACGGAGGCTGAATGAAGGTAAAGTAGGTAAAAACTGGGGCTGTAGGAACACAGAGGGAGTGCCTGTCTAGACTAGTTAGATCAAGGAGGGCTTCCTGGAGGAGGTGATGTCTCAGGATTTGGAGGAAGGTAGGATTTATCAGAGGGAAGACATGGAGTCCCCGACAAAGGGAGAGGCAGGAGCAAAGGAGACTTGGGGGAGAAGGGCACACTTGGGGGTGGTGCACGGCCTGGGGAGGCTGGAGGAAAGGGCGTGACAAGGGACATTGAGATGTGATGGGTGCCGTATCGCTGAGGGAATTCGGACTTTCTCCCGAAGGCGCCTGGCTGGAGCCACGGGCGAGTGACAATCAGAGGAGAGACAGGGTCAGATGTGTGTGCTTTATACAGGTCACTCCCGTCGCCCATGGCGGGTGGGGTGAGGGCACGCACTGGAGTGGGGTGATCTTTGGGGGGCACTGCAGCAGTTCATGAGGTGGAAGCTGAGGGCCCGACCAAGGTGGGGGCTGCAGAGCCGGAGGGGGTCCGATGGATTTGAAAAGCGTTTCCCCAGGAGCAGGGCGGACGGAGCGGAGGCTCAGGTGGGCTCAGTGGCTCTGATGGGCTCCTCGGGGGACAGAAACGGTGGGGAAACCGCTCATCCCCACGACAGCGGTGACTCAGTCTCCCTGTGTCCAGCTGGGGCCCCCAGAGGCAGCGTGGACCGTCTCTCTTCTCTTGCAGCTGTGGATCCCGCCCGCCTTCGGCTGCCGCCCCGAGTATGACAATGGATTGGAGGAAATCGTCTTCGGCTTTGAACCCTGGATCATTGCGGTCAACCTGGCCATGCCATTCTCTATTTTCTACCGGATGCACGCCGCTGCCTCCCTCTTCGAGGTCTATTGTAAGATATAATCCGCGTCCGCGTGAAAGACAGAGGCGTGCGCGAACAAGAGAAGTCACCGGAGCCACCTGGGAACGGCCAGCTTTGGCAAACATTGACGTTCCCAGTTGTGAGGCCTGCCAAGGAGGTCCGCCCGTCATCTGCCGTGATGGTTTCCTGGGGGCCGGATGCCCGTCACCCTGTATGAACATAAACAAGTTAGGTCGAACCCAGGAGGTGGCTGAACTCTGTCCTTGGTTTGTTAATGCCAGTCACACCCAGATCATTTTATCTCCTTCTAGGAGAGAGCCTCTGTTTTAGAAGAATGCGATCCCGGGATATCCAGCATGTTTCTTCTTACAGATCACGTTCTGTTCGCGATGTATACTGTTACAGCATTCAACTTGGATCGACCTGCTGTGTAGGACCATCACCCTTACGTTTTATCCTCCCCAGAGCTCATGAATAACGTTGAGTTTCTGCTGTACTTTCTAAATGTGTTTTATTTCTGAACAAAGTTATTTTTATCCTTGTGAGGGACATTTGTGTATAGATTGATATAAAGACGTATTTCTTACTGGAAATCTTGGCATAGTTTCCTTTTATGATCATTTTGAACTTAAAAAAAAATATATATATATTTTACTCCTCGATCTCACTATAAATATACACATGCTTTTTTTATAATAGAAAATTTAGACATTTCAGAAGAGTAGAAAGAATATAAACACTGAGTCTGCTATTATTGTTCAGCTGACGATCACTTTGTAACATCTTGGTATAGTTCCTTTAGCCCTGTGGATTCCTAGGAATCTTTTCATCGCTATGATTGTTATATTTGCCAGTGTTGGTGAGATATCTTCAATTTTGTATCCATTCCCCCCACACACACACTTAACAATCTGGCATAAACCTTCCCCCTATAGTGTTACAAATTCTTTCTAAATATCATTTAAAACTGGATTACAGTCTACCAAGGGGATGGACCGCAATTAGTTTCCTGTTGTTGGGTTTAGTGTTCAGAACTCTTTGTTTTTATCATTGACTCTGTAAAAATCAACCACATCTGTAAAGCATTGCCTGTGTCTAGAATTGCTCCTTTTAGATACATACTTAAGATCAGAACACCTGTTCCAAAGTTTATAAATATTTTAAAGCCTCTTAAGGAAGACTGACAATTGGGAGGCTTTTGTATGTGGTTTTCCATCATTATTTTAAAATCATGATTAGTTTACTTACTATAAATACTAATGTGAGTCTCTTTTCATCTGTGTGTGTGTGTGTGTTTTTTTTTCTTGGCAGCACGGGCAATGGGACTTTAAGAAAATACTGATATTTTTACATGACCCAAATACTTTGTTTTGGAATTTTTTTTTTTAAGTGTAGACTAAAAACAAAACTATTATACCTTATCTCTAGGGTGGTGGTTTTCAATCTGGGGGGGAGATCTGGTCCCCCAGGGGACACATGGCAAAGTATGCAGACATGTTTGATTGTCACAATGAGGGGGTGTTACCGGCCTCAGTGGGCAGAGGCCTGGGGTGCTGCCAACACCCACTGTGCGCTGGACGGCCCCCTCCGCAAAGGGTTGTCAGCCCTCGAACGTTAATAGTGCTGAGACCGAGAAATTGTGATCTAGAGGCAGTTGCTGTTAATTTCTGGCACCGTGGGTGCCCATCAGCTCACACACACACACACAGGTGCATTGTGTTATATAGACTGAGTTTGCAAGTAACTCGCTTTTTTTTTTTTTTTAATCTCACACCACCAGCATGCTCCTTAACTATTTTCAGGTCCCCGTGGCATTGCATTTCACACGTTCGTGTGCGTGAGACTCACCTAGGGAGCTGTTAGGGGTCCTGCCCCCCTCCCCAACCCTCTCAGCACCCCCTGGGCTGGAGGGAGGCCCAGGACCATGCCCATCAGGAAGCTGGACATCACCTTGCCTTCCCACGGCGTCCTCCACCGCGGGGACCGATGTCCTGGGCGCTCGCATCACCCGGAAAAGCTTACTCTCCTGCAGCGACCTGATCCAGAAGGAGCCCGTGCATTTGGTCGCTTGAGCTCACTCATCCCTGGCCCATGTCTAGCCATGTCTGAGACTCACAGGTACCGTAGTCACAGTGAGGCAGAGTGGAAGGGCAAGGGCTGGTCACCCGGGGTCACAATTAGCCCGTGTGGCACCTGGGTGTGCGTGTGAACAGGCTCCCCTTCCACAGGACATCTTACAGACTCTGGCACCAAACGCCAGCGGCGTCTGCCCAGTCGCCCACGCCTGGGGGGCAAACGAGACTCTTCGTCCCTTCACAAACGCCGGCCACCAACTCCAGCTGGAGTAAGTGCTCCTGCTGCATGACCTTACTACGTGACCCCTGAAGGTAGCAGAGCACCCCTGTGCCGGTCTCCACCTGGAGTCCCAGCCCCGTGGACACCTGGCGTGGCCAGCATCCCTGCTCCGCCCACACGGACCACCGCGGCCAGCATCCCTGCTCCGCCCACACGGACCACCGCGGCCAGCATCCCTGCTCCGCCCACACGGACCACCGCGGCCAGCATCCCTGCTCCGCCCACACGGACCACGCCCACACAGCTAGGATGCTGCACGCTCCGGCAGCCACACCCCTTCTAAAATCTCATCGCCTTTCCTCTCTATTCTCATCTTAAAAAGAAAGTCGATGTGATAAAAAAATATCCACCCAACAACTGCTGGAGGACGTGTGTACAGAACGACCCATCCACTCGCAGAGCATGTCGCTTTTCACCCAGGGATACGATGCTGCACGTGACTTAGGGAGGAGAGGGACAGACAGGGCGGGAAGTACCAGGAAGCAGCTTGGCATTCTGTCCCGAGTGCACGGAGCCTTGCTGTGGAAGAGCGTGGCCGGCAGGGGGCGCTGCTGTCCGCCCTCCTGCACCCTCACCTGCACGTGCAGGTCACCTGCGTGGCAGGCGGGCAGCAGCCTTAAAGGTAAGAACCGCGAGGATGGGAGCGAAGTGCTGGACTGTGCTCCATCCACAGCCCCGGACTCCTGTAGTGTGTGCCACGGGGCGGACTCATCTCCGCAGGCGTCTCGTCCACACCTCCCGCCCTCCTTCGCCTTTTCGGCACCAGAGGGCGCCGTAAGCCCGGCGGATAACGGAGAGCTCAGAAGAACCGGGGGACCGGGTGGTGCTCTGGTTTGCTTGCTGGGGACCGGGACGTGACGGGCGTGTGGCACGCATCTCTACAGCGGCTTGCAGGTGGGGTCTGCTCCCCTCCTCGGGTAGGGACGAAGCCGCCGCCAGTGGCTTCTCCCCGCGGGGGCGGGAAGTGGAGACAGGGCCTTCCCCCCATGACAGCAGAAAGAGCCACCTGTGTGTCCCTGTCAGATGCTACTGGAACGCCAGTCTGGGGCGACTGGTCCAAGCCAAGCGTAATAAGCCCACTCCGCCTTTGCTGGAGACTGGGATGGAGGTTGGCAGGTGACGAGTCCTAGACCAGGTGTTGGATTTTACATTTTTGAAAGGTTATTATTATTTTTTTTAAAAAAGTTATTTAAAAATTTTAAGAAGTTATTTAAAAAGAGAATATGCTGCAGAGACCCATGGCCCATCAGGCCCACAATAATATTCACTCCCTGGCTCTTTCTAGAAAACGTTTGCCACAAGAGGTGAGGGGGGGGGTCTGCCTCAGGGTGCTTGGGGGAGGAAGCCTGGCTTGGACGGCCTGTGGGGGGACAGACGGTGCCCCCCGAAGACGTTACCCTCCTGATCCCAGCGCCCATGAACGGTTAAGGGACTCTGCAGAGGGAATGGAGTCAGGGGCCTTGGGATGGGGAGATGGTCCTGGATTGTATGGGTGGGCCCGCGTCCTCACAAGTGTCCTTGTAAGGGGGAGAAGGGACCGCAGCAGAGGAGGACGCAGTGGGGCTGCAGAGGCAGAGGCTGGAGCGACGTGGCCACAAGCCCAGGGGTGCTGGGAGCCGCCGGGAGCCAGAGGGGTGAGGGCCCGGCTCCCCCTCGAGCCCCCCGCTGCCGCCTCGACCTCAGGGCCGTGGGGCTCTCGCTTTCGGCTTCTGGCCTGAAGGATGACGGTGTCGTTTCCCAGATAGCTCGGCTCCCTCCCGTCTGTCCCATAAACCTTCCATCTGTGCCACAAACATCCACCGGGTCCTTGGGCCAGGCTGACTCCAGGAGGCGGGGGCCGCCTCGCCTCGGGCAGCCTGCCGGAGGCGGGGGGACGGTGAGCACACAGCCAGTGGGCAGGCCGTGACACTGCAGTGGATGCGAGAGCTGTCACACGGGCGGGTGCCGAGCGCGGCGGGAGTCCAGGCTCGCGGTGGCCGCCCCCTGGGCGTCCTGAGGAACAGCCGCCGAGGTGGCCCATCGCTACTGGGCTCGAAAGACCAAGATGAGGGGGAAGGACATTGCAGGCAGAGGGGAGAGTGACAGCGAGGGCACAGGGCCTGGAAGCATGAGGCATGCTGGGAGAAGGTGGCAGGTGGGGTGGGGTGGGGTCGGCAGGGGAAGCCTCGGGCGGCAAGGGACGCGGCCGGCACCAGCGGGTCACCGGGCACCCAGGTGGCGAGAACGGGCACACCCGCCTACACCACACCACCAGGGGCCGGAGTCAACACGCCGATTCCTGTTGTGTTAACAAACACTCGTGTGGGTCACGAGGAATCATGGGGTGCGTCTGAGCTGGCGAAGGGTGTCGCGTCTGTAGGAGGACCATCTTGGGGACAGGGTGCCCCACGGAGAGGAGAGACGACACCGAGGCCCTGGCCGCTCTGCAGGCGATGGGGACCTGGGCTGGGGGCGGCAGAGGGGGGATGGACAGGAAATAGCTTGGCTATCGGAGCCATTTTGGAACGACGAACCCATAGTGGCTCCCGTTAATCGCAGACTGCGTGGATGACATCATTTGCTCACAATGCTTTCAGGTCACCCCACCTTGCCGCGGCTTCACTGGGGGCAGGGCATCGTTCTTGCTGGCCCACGTGACCTGCGTTGGTGCATGAGCTGAGCTAGCACATGCTCGGTCTCACCAGAGGCGCCAAGTACGTGCCTAGTTGGGGCAGCCCTGTCGGCTCCTGCCCTGTCCCCCGAGAAGAGCGAGCCCAGAGGAGCCGCGGGCCTGGGAATGAAAGACGTGAAGGGCGAACGGAACTGGACCCCCCAGTTCGGGGCGAAGCTTTCCCAGCTGACCACAGATCACCTGTGAGATAGAAATGTGTGTTGATTTAAGCCCCTGAGACATCAGACGTATCCGTTAAGCCACATTACCTAACACAACCCCACGCGCACAGAGACGCATCCTGTCTTAAGGACAGCATGCTGTTTATTCACGATGTCTCTGCACAGTACGTGCTAATGTTACTGTTTCAAAGACGAGGAAACTGAGGCTCAGAGAGGTTAAGTAACCACTCCAGGTGCCAGAGCCGGTTAAATTGGAGAGGAGGGATTTGAACCCAGGACTGTCTGACATGCAAACCCACCTTCCTTTCGTCTGCGTGGACGGGCTGACTTCTGGGATAGCCACGTCAAGCTGCCCGAAAGGGCCGCTTTCAGCCTCCCGTGTTTCTGAGCTGGGGAGGTGGTGGGACCCAGGGGCTGACCTTTGGGTATGAAGACGCCTCGGGTCATCATTAGTGGAGGTGTGCTTGAGGTGGCTTTTCCAGCGACAGGGATGGATGCTGCTGATCAGTCATCTCAGCCTTTCTGCCGGGGCCCCGGCGAGCTACACCGAGCACGCTGGCAGGGCCGGAACCTGGGGCTCTCGGGTGTGTCCTGTTGCCGAGGAACCGAGCCTGTTTTAGTGTAAAACACGGTGGATTCTTTGAGAGCAGCTGCGGCAGCAGCTACAGCAGCAAACCCCAGCTGCGGTCCCTCTGCCTCAGCGAAACAAACCCAATTTAAAATACATCTTCGGAAGAAGCTGGATCGATGCGTTCAAACAGAAAAAGGTCTGCCAGCCAGAGGAGGAAAAATCCCCGTGTGCTAGAACGTTCTAGGCGAGTCCTCTCCGTACAGTTCTGTAGCAGCCCAGCGTGTGAGGGGGTCCCTTCCTTGTCAGCCGCGAGGCCCCGTGAGGTCCTGGGGAACTGCTCCCGCCACCCCAGGGTCTCCCTAACATTCTTTATTCCTTTTTTTATTTTTAAAATATTGGGCTTTGGGTCGCCCATTCATGCCCCGGTTTCCCCTTCTGTCGAGCACGGAGAAATTCCTCCAGCCTTTTTAAGGCTTAAAAAGAGAGAAGGACTGTGCTGGAGAAGGGAGGCTCCCAGCCGCGGGGTCCCCTTCCTCCTACTTTTCTGGGTTCATCCCAAATTACGCCCCCAAGGACAGATGGCTCTAGGAGTGGGGGCGGGGTGGGGGGACAGGACTCTCCCAAGAGGCCAGGTGAAGCCCCCATCTTAGGACGAGCCCCTGGGGGGGTGGGGTGGGGATACCTTTCCACCTTCCCCAGATGGCTTCCCCAAACGTTTATCCTCCGGGGGGGAGTATGGATCGGGACCCCGGTTCGTGGCTGAGGAGACCGAGGACCAGCGAAGTTAGGTGGCGTGCTAAAGGTCACACGGCGAGGAGTAAAGTCGCACCTGCGACTCAGGCCTGTGGGAAATCCAGGGGCGCCGCTCCTTCCGGGTCTGGAAGCCAGGGCGTCCCCGCCGCCCCATCCCTACCTCGCCGTCCTGGTCCCCAAACGCGGGCGGCGCCAGGGCCCCGGGGGCTGGACCAGACGCCTCACCTCTCCGTCTTCCTGGGGCGCGTTCGCGCCGCCGCGGGGTGAGGGTCGGGCACTGGGGGCGCCTCTCGGACCTGCGGGTCCGCCCCGGGCTCCGGTGGGCGGGGCGCGGGTGGGGCGGCGGGTGCGCGGGAGGGAGCGGGGCGCGGGGCGGGAGCGCCGGCCCCGGGCGCAGCCGGCGACAGAGGCAGCGACAGAGGCAGCGCCGCGGCGCGCGCCCCACGCTGGCCGCTCCCGGCCTCCGCCCCCTCGGGGGCGGCTCGCTGCGCCTCTCCGGCTCCGAACCAGACGCAGCAGCGGCCGCCGCCTCCCGGCGCGCTGCGGGCTCCGGGGAGCAGCCCCGCGGGGCCCCGGCCGCCTCCTGTCCCGAGCGCCAGCACCGGAGGGGCGCAGGGCGGCCACCAACACGGAAGGCGACCCCGTGCGCCCCGGGGACCGGGCGCAGCGCACGGTGAGCGCCCCTCGGGGCTCGGGGATCCCTTAGCCGCGGGTCCCGACGTGCCACCGCGTGGGTGCCCGATGGGGGGGCGCAGGGCTGAAGCCGCGAGCGCGCGCAGCCCGCCCCTGCCACCCAGCCAGACATGCTGCCGCCGGGGCGCACGGGCGCCGCGCACGGGGCGCCGCTGGCCCAGGGGGGCGCCCAGTGGGGCTCGGAGGGGGCGGCGCCGCTGGGGCCCGCGCGGGTGGTCACCGCCGGCCTCCTGACGCTGCTCATCGTCTGGACCCTGGTGGGCAACGTGCTGGTGTGCGCGGCCATCGTGCGGAGCCGCCACTTACGCGCCAGGGTGACCAACCTGTTCATCGTGTCTCTGGCCCTGTCCGACCTCTTCGTGGCGCTACTGGTCATGCCCTGGAAGGCGGTGGCCGAGGTGGCCGGCTACTGGCCCTTCGGGGCCTTCTGCGACGTCTGGGTGGCCTTCGACATCACGTGCTCCACCGCGTCCATCCTGCACCTGTGCGTCATCAGCGTGGATCGCTACTGGGCCATTTCTAGGCCTTTCTGCTACCAGCGCAGGATGACCCAGCGCGTGGCCTTGGGCATGGTGGGTCTGGCCTGGACCTTGTCCATTCTCATCTCCTTCATCCCAGTCCAGCTCCACTGGCACAGGGACCAGGTGGGCTCCTGGGGCGGCGTGGCCCCGCCGTCCAGCCCGGCCAACGCGACGCCCTGGGAGGGAGCCGCAGCGCCCGAAGTGCGGGCGGAGAACTGTGACTCGAGCCTGAACCGAACCTACGCCATCTCCTCCTCGCTCATCAGCTTCTACATCCCGGTGGCCGTCATGATCGTGACCTACACGCGCATCTACCGCATCGCGCAGGTGCAGACCCGCAGGATCGCCTCCCTGGAGAGGGCGGCGGAGCATGCGCAGAGCTGCCGGCGCCGCGCGGCCGGCGCGCCCCGCGGCCTGCGGGCGTCCATCAAGAAGGAGACCAAGGTCCTGAAGACGCTGTCGGTGATCGTGGGGGTCTTCGTGTGCTCCTGGCTGCCCTTCTTCATCCTTAACTGCATGGCCCCCTTCTGCAGCGGACGCCCCGAGGGCCCTGGCGCCGGCTTCCCGTGCGTCAGCGAGACCACCTTCGACGTCTTCGTCTGGTTCGGCTGGGCCAACTCCTCACTCAACCCCATCGTCTACGCCTTCAACGCTGACTTCCGGACGGTGTTTGCGCAGCTGCTGGGGTGCAGCCAGCTCTGCTCCCGCACCCCCGTGGAGACAGCGAACATCAGCAATGAGGTCATCTCCTACAATGAGGACACGGCCTTGCACGAGGACTTCGACGCCACCTACCTCCACCACATGCTCCCCAACGCCGTGACCCCCGGGGACACAGAGGTGGACAAGGAGCGGGGGGGCCCTTTCCACCAGATCGCTCAGACGTCCCCAGATGGTGCCCCTGCTGCCCAGCCGGCCGGGGAGCTGGACTGTGAGGGGGAGGTGTCGTTAGGTAAAATCACGCCTTTCACCCCGAGTGGACTCGGGTAAACCGCGTCACCGCACGGACTGTAAGAAGCATGCGAGACGCGCACGCGCACACGTTCCCAGTGGGGCTCGGTGTACCACTTCCCCTCTGTCTCTGTCTAGCAGCTCTGGGGTTTCGAAACCTTAGGTGATTGGCTTGTTGTTGACAGAACTGGCAGAGGCCATTGGAACCAACTCAGTCAGATATACCCCAGTGCGGCCAAGGAAGGAGGTGGCGTTGAGTCCTTTAAAAATAATAATAATAAATGAGGGAACTTGGTCTTTAAAACACATGCCCTCCCTTCCCCTTTCAACGAGCGGATTGCTCAGTGACTCGTGTTCCGTCTGATTTTTAAGTGACGAGCTCCACGTGTGCGCACCGCTGGTGGGGGTGTGCGGCTCCCCTGTATCTTACTTCCTGTGGCCCCCTGTTCGTGCAGCTTCTGCTTTATGTCTTCACTAGGGCTGAGGAATTCTTCTTGGCTTGTTCTGGTGTCTAATAAACACAAATCCTGTGTGTCACGGGGTGATTGTCTTGGCTTTGCCACACTGGTTTTGAAGACGGCTCCTGAAGAAACCATGAGTGCGTCCTTTCAAAGCGAGAAAGATTTTCTTTACAGGTCGGCCTTAAAGATGCACACACAGTAAGGGATCTTGACGAGCTTTCAATTTTTCAGATTTTTAAAGACTTAGATACATATGTCTTGAGACTGTGCTGAAAACTAGCTTCTGTGCCACGGCATCAAATATGAATGTCTCGAGCCTGGAATTCTAATTTTTTTTTTCTGATTTGGAATCTTCTTTTTAAAATCATATACCATAAAATGATCCCCCCAATTCCTAGACAGAGGCTGTTAGTTCAGTGAGAAGATCGTGTAGAATAATGGCTAGATCTTTCTCAACCTCATGTCTATATAGTATTTTAAAGTTATGTGGATTTTCATCGACCATGCTTTCCAAAAAGGCTTTGCGATGTGTGAGTTGATACGCTTTATGAAACAAATCCCGTTTTTAAACAGGCATTTCCACATGTAGACAACGGGAAATGAGAGAATGCATTTTTGCTGTAATGTGAGAGCCAGAGATGAAATGTGAATGAACTTGAAATTGGAAACTGTCGCTTGAGGTGCTCTACCACCAAAAGCCCAATGAATGCCAGTGTTTTTGCTTTTTCTCTCTGCAGTCTGCCCAGGGAAGGGCAATATTTTCTCCCAGAACCACTCCAGTCGAGAGTGTATTATTACCATTAGATCTCAGTGTGAGTGTGCTTAATGGAAGCAAACGCAATGTGAATATATGATTTCTTACAGTCAGTCCCTACTTTGAAGCAGGCTCGTCACGGACAGTTTAATCAATTTTGGCCTCTTTAGGGATAATTTTATTGTCCATCTACAGACAGCCATGTCTCGTTCTCTGCCAAATGTGCAGTGTCCATGATGCTTAATAAATATTTGTAGAATGAATACCTGACTACTTTTGGAGCAGTGAGATTGAAAACAAACCTTACTTGGTCTATTCATTTTCAATCTGACTTAGTCAAACCGGAATTGAAATCTGAGGTCTGTGTTTCGTGTATGACCTCCTGTGAACTGATAGCTAAGGAGACCACTGGGAGATGATCAGGGACAATGAAAATGCCTTGCTCTGTTTCAGGAGAGGGCAGGCTGTGTGGCCTTGAACGAGTCACTTAACCTCTCTGGGCCTCCCTTTCCGTCCGCATCTGTCAACTGGAAGTCTCAAACACCAGAGCAGTTTTCCAGATCGTGCTTCACGATGCTGATGTCCACGAGTGGGGTCTCGGGGTGCAGTAAGTGTGGCAAACCCAGGTGCAGAATGAGTCCTCAAGCAGCAGAGAATTCTGCATCGTTTCTCAGTGCCTTTGACCTTGTGGGTCCTTGTTTGGTAGAATTCCTTATTCCCCGCTTTTTGGTACAACAGTGGCAGAGAACACAGTTCGAGAAACTCCAGTCGAGCTAGAAATCTCTGACATGCAGCTGTTCTATTCTAAAGGGCAAGCTTCTAGAAGCAAAATCTTTTGTGGCCAACGTTGTTCTAGGCCCCAGTTCAGTTTCTGTGTCAGGAAAACATGGGTTATGTGAAGACTTTGGACGCCCCTTCTACAAAGTACCATTCAAGTATTTATGCCTATGATGAGCTGGGCAGAGTCCTAGGAATACAGCCGCTGTCGAATGCTCGGATGTCCTGGGACTTCTATGTTAGTGGGAGAGAGACAGGCAGACGGACCCTAGGACCGGACTGGAGACTTCGATCTAAACGGCCCTGCAGTGGTAAGAGGGGCTGCCAGGGCACCCCAGTCAGCACGCGCCCCGATGCCTGGACCAGCATATTCCCGGTTCATTTGTTAATTGGCTGGTTAGCTGAAGTGGTCCTCTGAGCATCCACGAGCCCGCCCTCCTATGCACCTGCTCTGAGCACGCCTTCGTGTTTGGAGGGCAGTGGGGGAAAAAAAGGCCCTTCTGTGGATGGCCACGTGCTTTCCTGATTCTTATCTAATCCTCACGTGACCCTCACGTGCTTTTATAGATGAGGACACCGAGGCACAGAGAGCTTGACTCCTGTCCACAGTCATGTGACCAGTCAGTGGTGGAGTGAGGGTTTACATCTAAGCCAGGGGTTCTGGAACAGGGCGATTTTGTCCCCCAGGGGACATCTGGCTGGGGCTGGAGACATTCTTGGTGGTCGTAATGGGGTGCAGGGCGCTTACCTGCCTTCTAGTGGGATGCTGCCAAGCTCCTTACAGAGCAGAGGGCGGCCCCCAGCAACAGACCATCCAGCCCTGAGCCTGGCCAATGGACTCCGGGTTCCAGCTCCCGTCCACGAAGCCGCACTGCCCAGGCTCGGAAACGCCACAGCCCCGGGTTCAAATGTCAGCGCCCCTGTTCATTAGCTGTCTGAATCTGAGCAGCTCTCCTAGCTGCAGCTTCACTTATCTGACACCTGGTCCCATCGACCCCAAAGCTTCGGCTGAGGATTAAATGAGTGTGTGTAACAGGGAGATTATTTTTGTGCTGTTCTCTGTTCTCTTTTCTTTGTTTCTGTTTTGTGTTCCTTTCCTTTCTCCTTTTTAAAAAGACCCTATGGCTCGATACATGTAAGAAGACCTTGAGGCCTCCAGCCGGGGTTGAAGTACATTGTCCTTGAAGCTGTTTTGTCCCCAGCTGTCTTCTCAGCCTTGAATAGTGTCTGGCACCAAGTAGGTGCTCAGCAAATGAAAGTCCCTAAATTTGGGTTTGTCTAGTGTTTCCTCCTGAGGAGATTGTCCCATGTCCTTTGGGCAGGAATGTCACAGAAGTGGCGCTGAGTGTCGTGCTGGGGGCATGTGCCATCGGTGAACCCATCACCAGTGATGTCAGCTTCGATTATGGGGTTAGGGTGGTGTCCACTTGGAAATTACTATTTTACCCTGTGTCATTAATAACTATCGTTTGAGGCTATGAGAATATCTTTTTGTTTCTCTGCCGGAGCCAGCCGGCTAAGAGCGAACAGTTCCTGAGAGGGGGAGTGAGGATTGAGAAGAAAAGAGAGAGAGAGACAGAAGATAGAGTCAGGAGGGTGAACAGTGAATACTGAGCCGGGAGTTTATTGAGCACAGCATATATATACCCTTGGAGAAGCAACACCCACACATATGCAAATGATCGCTGACCTTTACGTAAATTCTCTCAAAACATCCTTGAACCTGTTTTCATCTCTTATTCCCTGGGGCAAGGAACATTCATCTCTTTCCATTAAGCCACACTTCCTCCTTCTGCAACAAACTATCCATTAAGCCAATCTTCCTCCTTCAGTAAGGAGCCCACCTGCTCTGCAAACTTCTAGCCTGCAGGCAACTCCAACCCTGTCTGCAGGGCGTTCAGCAAGAATGGCTCCCAACATTTCTCAAACCTTCTCCCACTGGGTTTAACACCCATTCATGATCCTTCCCTGAATCCATTATTATTAGGGCTGGCACATGGTTTTGTTTGTTTGTTTGTTTAATTCCATTATCCTTTTATTGTTGGTTTTCTACTGTAAAGAAGGGTGTGTATTAATTTATAGCAGTGCAGACTCTGGGATTCCTAATTTTTTTTTCAATAGGTTATAATTCTTTACTCTGTGTTTGTTATGATGTCAGAATTATCCCAGATTTGGCCAGTAGGAGTCTTTTCAAATTGGCTCTTGTGTCCTGTGTCCTCATTATTCTTTGAGTAGTTTTCTGAGTTTTTTTTTTCTAATTTATTTTTTTGCACAAAGTATATTAGACTCCTGTTGTCTATTTTCTGCCCAAGTCCTGGAATCAGCCATTTCTTCAAGGAATGTTTTTTTCCTTTCAGCAGAGAATGGATGTAGGAGTCTAGATATGGACACTAGGGTGTTATTGCTACTGAAGTGACAGAGCTTCCAGGCCCTCTCAAAGGACAGAGCCGGGAAACAGATCTACATACACATGTGCACACGTACACGCATATGTGCATGTGCACATATCCACGTATATTTCTGTGCCTAGTTGTATACATATATGAAGTCCCATGGATTCATTCAGATAGTTGATGGGCATATTTTAAAGATATTTTACATCTTATCCAGATCCTGACTCTCTTCATTGCTTAGTTCGTGAGGCCTGGAAGCTAAAGGAATTACGTTAACTGCCGCCATTTTTTTTCCACATTAAAGTGAGGGTGATAACTGTAGCGACCTTGCAGTTGATTGGCAGGTTTCTGTGAGGTGACGCGTGTGGCATGTGTCAGGGCATGTGCACAGTGAGCATTCGAGAACGAACAGCTCTGTGATTGTGTCTCCCAGGCCTGAGGGCACAGGGCGGGGCCAATCTGTGTCCCTGCAGCTCGGGGACCAAGAGCCAGAGGCCAAGCTTCAGGAGAGGGCTGGAATGAACCAGCAGCAGCGGGCCAGACCTGGCCACACCTGGAACAGGAAGGAACAGGACAAAATGTCAAGCTCGATGAGGCGATAAACGGTTGAAAGCGGGGGAGGAGTAAGAGGTGGCTGTCCCTGAGGGCGTGGGAGCCCCCTGGAGCCCGAGACCTGTGTGAGAAGGTCTCATGGGAACATGGGCACCCTCGCTCACAAGCGGGGACAGAGCGTTCGCACTCTGCTTCCACGCTGCCCGTGGATGTCATTCTGACATTCTCAGTTTGGGGCCTGTGTCCCATTTGTAGGACGTCAGCACAGTGCTTAGTTATGGACAGTAGAGGGACCCAGGGGACGCACCGAAAACACTGTGTTCCCTTCTCACCGAAGACTGTGTCTGCTCTCAAAACTCTCAGGGAACCGGGGGGTGGGGGGCGGGGGGTTGGCACTCCATGGTCCCTTCCACAGAAGAACGGTGACAAGCAGCATTCGTTGACCACAGACTGCAGGCCAGAAGCCTGACATTCACTTCTCATGGTGACACTGCAATGTCCTTGTGAAGTAAGTATCATTATTTTCCCTTGAGAGATGAGGAGAAGGAAGCGCAGAGAGGTTTGAGGGTTTGTGTCGGTTCGTGCTTCTCGTCCGTGGCAGAGCTGGGATTTGCAGACAGGACCGTTCACAGACCTGCCTCAGTCTGTCCCCCTAGAGGGATTCGGACAGAAGGTCACCCCTTTATACACATCGCCTCATGGGTCTTCTCTGAGCATCTAAGGCCACTTTCCAGCAGATCCGGTTGTCCATCCTCTCTCCATCTCAGCCCCTCTTCCGTGCTCTTCCAACGCCCTCTCACGAGGGGGCGATCAGACCTCAGTGTCTCTGCCGGGTGACGCTGATTCAGCCTGAAGGGAGGCCCTAAGCTTCCACACCGCTGGGAAAGCGTGTCTGATGTGCTTTGTCAGGGACAGCAAATATGTCCCAACTTGGACTCCCCGGTGGTGGCCGGCCAGAGGCTGTGATGAGGAAGACTCCGTAGTAGCTGCGTCCCAGCCTGTGGAAACGTGGGGCCTGGCTGATGAGGGTGTCTATGATGGGCTTGGGACATGAGGGACGTGGGCTATGTTCTGAAAATGTGCCATTCCGGGTCTACCAGTAGTCCATGATTCTGTCTACCTTGTAGAACCACCTGAGGGTTAAAATATGAATGTCTGGGGCTCACTCCAAACCAGTCGAATCAGAATTTCTGAGGGACAGGGCCTAAGTGTTGGTGTTTTCAAAATCTGAACGTGTTTGAACGTGCGGCCACGATTGAGAAACACCGTTGGTTGACACTCTCAGGAGGCGTGTTTCAAACTTACGTGCCCTGATTCCTACAGTTACGCTTTTGCTGCAATATTCGATGGGCTCTTGTCAGCCATGACTCTATGGAACAATGCTCTCGATCTCTCATTAGCTTGCATCATTCCCAGGTATTCTGCCACGTAAACACATTGGAATGGGAGGTCTCTGCGGGAGATGATCTAAATAGCTACCCCTGCTCACACCTCCTGGCGGGTACAGCTGCAAAGGTCTCAGTGATGGAGAGCCCGAGGGGATCCTGGTACTGAAGGGGAAGGAACCACGGCCATGTGGATCAAGCCACAGTATTTTGACTCTGAATTTCCGATTCCTCATTGGTAAAATGGAATGTGGAAAATGAGTGAGTGTCTAGTGACTATTTGTTGAATGAATTAGTGGAACAGAAAATTAAAACACTTGTCTTAAAAATGCAGGAAAAGAGGGAACGATATATAGCAGTGATCCTATGCCTGCTACGCTGCTGTAGGTCACGTGTTGTAGGGGGGACGGCCTGTCTCCGTAGTGTCACGGGCCCAGAGATGGAGAGAAGCCTCCTCCGAGCGAAGCGTTATGGATTCTCAGGAGTTTCCTCCAGCCCCGGGCCCGATCTGACGAATTCTGGACTTCGAGCTGATAGGTGAGGGAGACTTTTAGGGATCTTGGGAGGGGACAAGTGTATTGTGCGTGTAGGGGGGACACGACTCCCTGGGGGCCAGAGCACCAACTGCTCACCGCTTCCTGGTGTCCACCCCGGGTCATCGCTTCCACTAAGTGTGAACTGGACCTCGCAGTTGCTTCTGACAACCAGAGTGATGATGTTCCCTCTGAGATCAGGTCACAGAAGGACGTTACTTCCATCTTGCCCACTCTTTCTTGCCCTCTTTCTTTCCTGTTCTGATGGAAGCCAGCTGCAATGGGTGAGCTGTCCAGGGCAGAGGGCCGGCAGCAAGACACTGAGGGGTAGCGGGCTCTGACCGACAGGCGGCGAGGGCCTGAGGCCCGCTGTTAGCCACGCGAATGAGCTCGGAGGTGAAGCCTCCCTCGCTCCAGCCTTCGCCTAAGCCTGCAGCCTGGGCCGACAGACACCCCGACTGCAGCCTGCGAGAGACCTCGAGCCACAAGACCCAGCAAAGCACCACCTGGGCTCCCGAAGCACAGAGACAGCGAGATTCTGGTCGTCCTAAGCTGCTGAGTGTTGAGCTGATTCGTTACTGAGTAATAGATAACTCAGATAGAAGATGAAGGATGCAAGACATCTTTGGAGCCTTCCGCAGTCTCCCAGATGCTTTGTGGACCTTTTCTTGTTTCATCCTGTCAACCGGGATGAAGAAGTTGAAGTTCCGAGATGCAGGGTGAGGGCCAGGGGCAGGGTTTGACATCAGGTCTGTTTGATCCTGAAACTTGAACCGACGTCTCTCGTCCAGTGTGCCAGCCAGGAGTTTTTCTCCGAGTTTCCCAAGTAATAGAACCACTCATGCTGTTGCTAAAAAATTTGCATAAAACGAGTTTTTATTGGTGTCCCTATGCTCAGCAAGCTGCTGTGGCTGACCCCTGTGCCTCCCCAGCCAAACGCACACGAGGGCACCTATGCACACACACTCCACGTGTACACAGATGCCCACACAGCACACACGTGCCCAAACCGCACAAGCCATCAATCAGCTCGCAGAGGCACGCATGTGCACACACAGGCACACACGTGTGTCCTCACCTACCCCTTTCTCCCCTCTTCTCTTCTAAATCCTTTACGACAGTCCAGACCTAAATCAGCAAATATTCAAAGGAGTTTTCTAGTCCGGATCAAAATGATCAGTATCATTTTTCTCCTTTAGTAATTTTCCAGGTACTTTAAACAAATTTGAAACCTGGCTGGAGACTTCAAACGTCATTCTGTCCACCCCTTTCGCTGTGCAGATGTGGAAACTGAGGCCCAGAGAGGCTGAGTTTGTATGAACTCGAATCCAGCTCTCGTGACTCCTGATCTCTGTGTTTTAAGGGGAAATGGGAAGAAGTACTGTGTGCCCTGTGTTGGGGGGCGGGGAGGTTCCCTGTTCTCGGATACTGTCGGGAGCCGTTCTTACCAAGGCTCTCATACCTGAGATCTAGGCAACTTCGCCTTGGGACAGAATCTGCCTCGCCCTGTGCTTTCTGATAGGATAGACAGCATAAGGTCAGTTGCCCTGACATGCCCTGACTTGCCCTGGGCCCCTCAAGCCATTTGCTTAAACTAATCTGACCTTGCAGCCCCGTCCTCTCCCGGGACCCTTCTGCATTTTTGGGTCATATAAGGAAATGGAATGTTCTGCGGTTCGGTATCCAAGGCAACCGTGATTATGCAAATCCTCCCCGTTATATACTCTGCCCCTACCTACAATAAACGAGGCTTGATCAGAACTTTGTCTTGCCTCCATTCTTCGCGTCTCCTGTCCCCCATTCTCTTGCAGATTGTCACCTCGAGTCTCACGTCTGGCCGGAGCTCCCGTTAGTCGTCCCGTGGGAAGGGGCAGGATACCCGTTTCCAAAGGAGATCACGCGTGCTAACATGTTCACACCCAACCGTTCTTTTTATGCAAGAGACGTCGATGGCGTTTGTTTAGTTGTTTGTGAATGAAATATAGGTGCTCAGGGGTTTTTAGGGTTTGGATGAATTCTGACTGAAAGAAGTGTGGAGAATGTTAACTTAACCACGGGCGACTCTTCACTCTTAGCAGGTGAAACAGCGTTTCCAAAAGCCTGGTTTTGTTTGCTTTTCGTTTTTTTTAAGAGTCCCTTTTTTTTTTTTTTAAAGTGGCAGGAAGCCATTTTTCAAAAGAAGCGCTAACTAGGAAAAGAAGACTTTAAAAACGAATCGAAGACAAACTCAGAGGGGCCAGGCCTTCAATCCTGCCAGCGCCTTTTGCGGGGAGAGAGGCTGTTAAAATAAAATTAAAAAATTGAAGCAACGTCTCTGGCAAAAGGATTGGGACGTTTCTGGCCACAAAGAATGAAGGTCAGATCAGGAAGCAGGAGATCTGGGTTCGAGTCCCAGCGGTGGGATTTTAAAGAAATATTTCATCGTCTCCGAGTTCGGTCCCCTCATCTTGAATAATGAAAACCATCGTGCTTACAGTATTATGAGCGTCAAAATGCTTATTTACTAAAATTTGCCCCATCCCAGATGGCACGCTTGTACCCAGCGGTCTTGTTGATCCTGGGGCCAGAACAAGTCACCCCAATTTTGAGCTAAGGACAACAGAGACCTTGCGAGCACAAGAAGAACTCTGCTCCCCCCGCCCCCACCCCAACCCCTTAACTCCCTAGAAGAATTGAATTCTGGACCTTGCCCATAATGAGAGATTATCAAGGGTAAGCCTTTTGGCCTCTATCTACAGCAGGGCGCACTATGGATTAATAATTATCAGTTCTTCTGACATCCTAAGAATGCCCTTCCTCCCCTCTGGAGCCCTAGGGGGCCTCGCCTCATCCCTAGCTCAGAGTGTCACGGTCGCCTCCTTTTCCCTTTCTGCCTCTGAACCTCCCATGTATGCGGGGTTCCCGTAGGGATGCACTTAATCTGGTTATTTGCTCTCGTTAATGTGTCTCCTATCTCGATTTAGTTATTAGACCATCCAAAGCATGTGGGAGGGCGGAGCAAAGTTCCTTCCTCTCCCACAATCCTTAGCAGCAGCGTGCTGTGGCCTGAGGGTCTGTGCACCCCTAGGTTTTAGACGTTGAACTCCTAACCCGCCAGGTGATGGTGTCGGAAGGCGGGGCCTTTGGGACGGCGCCCTTGTGGCAGGTATCCGAGAGAGTCCCATCCCTCTGCTGTGCGAGGAGATGGGTATCTCAGGAACCCCGAGCCTCTAAGCACTGGACCTGTGGCACCTCCATCGCGGACTGCCCAGCTTCCCGAGCTGGGAGGTGAGGGATGAATGTCCACTGTGTACAAACCACCTCGTCTGTCATGTTGTTATAACAGCTTGAATGGACCAAGTACAATCACTACTCTACCGCTTTGCAAATGGTGAGGATGAAGACCGGAGAGTGACTTGCCCAAGGTCACACGGCGAGTCCACGTGGCAGCTCTGAGACTCAGACCCAGGTAGTCAGGCTCTGTCCAGGGGCCACTCTCGCCACTGGACACCCGCCTGTCCTGGCCACAGGACTCCTGCCCCTGTGGGGGGAGGGGAAGACTGCTCCCCTTGCTTTCCTGGTTCTTATGGCTGGTCCCATAATTAAAATAGCATAAGGCTGATCAACAGGAGGGAAATCAAAGTCAACATATGTACACAGGGAGTTCATACAAGCGTGGAGAATTCCAGACAGCATATTTTCCAAAGGCAGAGCAGAGGGAGCTACGTGTGTCATTGTGGACTCAGGAGAAGGAAGCAAGGCCATCCGCCGGCAGATGAAACGAGTTAATGTTTAGTAGAAAATGTTCTCTGGGCCATCTAGAAGCACTGGGTCACAGAGAGGACTTTGGTAAACGGGCCTGCTGGGTTCTTCGTGGGCCGCGCCCCGTTCAGATGGACCCGGTTATCTGCGGACTCGCCTTCTTGGCACAGGGAGGTCCCATTTTACCTTCTCCCAGGCAGTTAGAGGGGAGGTCAAGGGTTCCTCCTGAAACTTCTGGGCCTCAGAGATAACTGGCTTAAAATAATTCGTCTTCCAAAGAGGCATCTTTCGGGGTGGCAAGCTCTGCTCGCCCCCACTGCCTCAGGCCTGGGTCCTGGGGGACAGCGGGGGCCTTCAGATACTCCACCCAGGCATACCCATCCCTGACCTTTCTTGAGCAGCCTTCGTCAACGACCCTTTGAGTTTATTAAGAGAAGATTTTTCTGACCTTAACGTTGTCCTTGGTGGCCATTCCCCACACTGCCCCCGTCTCCCAGAGCTGTGCGTGTGGCCTGCAGTTCTCATGACCATGGTGGAGGTGGGGGGTGGAGCTGGGTCGTTTGGAGGCAGGACGTGGGAAGGAATTACACGAGTGGGCTGCACACGTGAGAAGCAGACCTCTCCTGCAGAGGGGCGTGAGGACTTACATTCACGCCCGCGTGCAAGAACCAGCACCCCCTCCACCCGGAATGTGCTGGCTGCCACAGGCGCTGGGACGGCAGGGGTGATGGGGTGCAGACTGTGCCACATTCAGGGGGAGGAGGGATGCCTGACCCCAGGGGCGCAAGATGAAACGTCCTCGGTGTCGCAAGAGAGGTGAGACGCGGTAGAGGGGATTCCCAGGGCTGCGTTCTTATCTGCATCAGGAAGTAGGTCAGACGCAGAGTGGCATTGAAAACAGCCCTGGGAAGCTTTGAGACATGAGGCGGGGGCAGGAGGGGGCGAAGTGGGACAGGAAGAAGGAGCAGCATGAACAAAGGAGCACAGGGGAAGATGTTTTGACTCCAGAAACAACATTTTAATCATAAGTATTATCGACACTGGTGGATTTTCCTCAGCCAGTGGTTCCTAGAGTAAAATTCACTGAGTCAATTAAATGCATTGATGATTTTCCTCTTGGGTGTCATTGAGCCATTTACAGGATTACTTTCTATTTTCTTTTTTAAAAAAATCTTACTAAATTTATCTTTATTGAAACCATTTTTTTTTCTTTGAAAACTGTCACTGTAAAGATTTGATTTATGGATCAGTTTCTTGTCTCTGTATCAAATTTCATCAATATCTTCTGCCATTGTGTTTACTGAGTGGGGAAAAGCGAGTTATTTTTTTTTTTTTAGCAATTTCCTATTACATTGGTGATCACCAGCTTTATTTTTTACTGATGATTTATATCCACCTACACAGCTCCAACATAAAAAAAAAAATATTTGTTTTTATTTTCACTCGTGAGATAAAACTATAAGCCCACTTCTGAACTCGCTGAAAATACCTTCTTGTAGTTGTGCTTTTCTGCTTCGGAATCTTACATGGAATGCGACATTCTCGATGTGCCAGACGGTGAGGCAGCGCGTAGCTGCGAAGCGTCTGCTCTGAATGCAAGAGGCATACGGAGTGACGGACGGCTGGCTGTTTGGGCCCCCAACACGCTTCCGAAACACCGCCTGCCCACCCACACTTCCACCACCCACACTTCCACGCTCTTATTGTCCCTTTGCCTTTATTACTTCTGAGCGCTAGTTCTTGGCTGAGAGAGAAACCACGGTCTCCGAATGCTGTGACTTAATGAGAGGAAATTTACTTGACTTCATGTGCAAATTTGCCGGGGGAAGCGATTCTGATAAGGAGAATTACATCCCCCATCTTAGTGTAAATTACAGCAAATGTCTGAAACCGTGAGCGGCTGCCAAGTCTCTGTCACTCGGCGTGGCCTTCACCCTCCTGGGTTCACACCCAGCTAATGAATGTTCGGTGGGAGAGACATGAGGAGAAGCTCGATAACAATGATCTGACCTTCCATCATTTATTCAAGGAAGAAATTATATTAGGATAGGGAGCTTTCTACAGAGTCTTATGTGCAGCCGTAGACAGAAGGCGTGGGGCGGGCTTGTCCCAGGCATATGTAGGACGTGGTATTGGTGCCACACTCCTGATTTCTCATAGTCTAGACCAAAACCACCTGATCTCCCACTCTTACCCTCAGATCCAAACCCACGTTCACTATTCCCTGAATTTGCCATTCCCATGTCATTGGCCCCTTTGTCTCCAATCCCTTCTCCTCTTCTTCTCAGTCTGATGAAATTCTAATCTGAGGCACAGCTCACATGCGACCGCTCAGGAGCATCTACCCCCACCCCAAGCCACAGTCACCCTCCCCTCATGGGTTCCATCCCGTCCTCCTCTTACCTTCATTATGGTATTTATTTATTTGCTCAGTAAATAGGGAATGAACACTTACCAGGAACAAGGAGTCCTGAGGTGAGTCAGTCATTTCTCACAGGATCTCAGAGTCTGGGAGGGGAGACATCCAAGTAAAAAAAAAAAATCTATCTATAGATAGATAGATAGATAGATAGATAGATAGATAGATATAGATAGATAGATATAGATATAGATAGATATAGATATAGATAGATATATAGATATAGATATATATACATACACACACACATAGACACACACACACACACACACACACACACACACACACACACACACATACATCTCACCATGAGTCTAATGCAGTGACACATCCTCAGACAAAGTGAACACAGCCTTCTGTGGGAACAAAAAGAAAGAACGCAGCCAAGACAGGGCATCACAGAAAGCATTCCAGCTGTAGGAGTGTCTCAGCATCAACCTCAATGATGAATGGGAGTTATCCTACTGAAGAAGGGAAAGACAGTCTACACAGAGGGGCCACCAGGCTAGTGCTGGTCATCAGCAGTTTGTCTGTCCATCGTCTCAGCCTCTTGAAGGAGGAGATGGGTTCCACCCATTTTTGGATGCCCATCACTTAGGATGGTTGTAGAGCAGGTGCTCAGCCTGTGTTTGTGGGATGGATGAAGCAGACTTCACTCCAGGGGACGCTGGTTCTGTCCCTGTTTGGGGGATGGGCTCCAAGCAGTGCTGCGTAACTCGGTGAATAATGAGAAGATGTAGCTGAGGATAATGGGTCTGTATCAGCCATCTATCATGGTGTAATGAACCATACTCCGACTTGTCAGTTTAAAGCAATGATCATTTGTTATCTCTTATGGTTCCGGGACTCGGTTGGGTGATTCTTCTGCTATCTCTGCTGCACTCATGCATATGGCCACATCCAGCTGGCAGGGCTCCTGGGTCTGGGCTTGGCTGAGACAGTGACGACAGCTGGGCCTCTCCCTTTCCGTGCTCTTTCATCGTCAGGGAGGCTAGATGGTGACATCTTTAGAGGAAAAGCCCTAGAGTTCAAGTGCTTATCAAGCGTCTGCTGTATCACACTTTTCGATGTCTCAGTAGTCAGAAAAAGTCGCATGGCCAAGTCCAGACTCAACGCAGTAGGGAGGACACAGGGCCAGGAGGCGTGGCTCACCAGGATCATTCATGCTACAATATACCACAGGTCAGGGGGTATCAGATTGTCACAGTGGAAGGGAGCCATGCATGGGTGTGGGACGCATATGTAGGGAGACATATCAGAGCCGTTGTTCTGGAGACAAGGAGCTGGGGTCAAGTTTCTGAGTGGGGGTCAAATTTCAAGTTTGCAGTGACAGGAGACGTATTAAGCGTGGCTGGACTTAGAGCTGAAAGAATAGGGTTTCGATCCAATGCAACAAATCCAATAATATTTACCTCACAGGTCTTCTCCAGCATTACAGGCAGTCATGTGAACGTACTTGGCGAATTGGAAAAGAGAAATTAGTACCGGTGGGTGGAAAGCCCAGGTCAGCACCACAGACAGCTCCGAGGCTACTGCAAAGTGGCCCCGACCAGATAATCCCCGGATGTGAACCCCGGGGCTCCACTAACCTGCAGGCAGAGGAGCCCCTTGCTGAGTGTCCAAAGAACTGGATTTGCTTCATAGATTCTCATTTGGCCTTGGGCTCCTTCCTGTCACGACTGTGTATGAACTGAGTTAGGGTTTAGTCATGAGTCAGAGAAACCTCAAACAAGAGCAGCTTAAACAAGACAGACGTTTTGACTCTCATAAGCCAAGGCCATGGCCGGGCAGTCAAGGGCTGCTATGGCAGCTCTGCTCCAGCAAGTCCGGGCCCAGGACTCTTACTACTCACGGCCCTGCTTCCTGAGTTCATGGTCTTCAGCTTCGTGGTCTCAGCGGGGCGGCCAGTGCGCCATTCCTTGCATCTGCACTCGTTCATTTGCTCCTCCCTCCAATCAAGGCAGTTTCCCTGGTGCCTAGAATGTTCCAGAAAGAGACTGAAAGGTGTAGCATGAGTGAGATGAAGTCAGCACTCTCGGGATTCTGCAGACAGGAGGAAGAGAGAAGTTCTCTGGGATGTCTGCGAGGAGAAGCAGCCGAGACGCGTGATTTCAGGGGCGGCTGGTCGGGGCCGGGCAGCGTGTGAGTCACGCACAGGCCTGCTTCGTTTTGTTGTGCTTTGGGAGTGTGGCTTTTTTTTTTTTTTTTAAACAAACCAAAGGTTTGTGGCAGCCCTGGGTCAGCAAGCCTATCGGTGCCGTTTTCCCTGGTGAAGATACTGTGAAGACTGTTGAAACGACAACAAAGAATTTAGAATATGATATAAACTTGGTCGACACTGCAGTTCTACTGTGGGTACGGCATCGCGTGCCCCAAGAAATCATTTGTGGAAGGAAGACTCAGTCGTGTGGTAAACCGCACTGTTGTCTTATTTTAATAAATTGCCACAGCCACCCCAGCCTTCAGCAGCCATCACCAGTGAGGCCAGACCCTACACCAGTAGTGAGATTGCAACTCGCTGAAGGCTCAGATGATGGTTAGCAGTTTGTAACAACAAAATATTGTTTTTAATTAAGGGATGTGCATTGCTTTTTAAGACAATGCTATCGCACACTTAATAGACTAGGGTGAAACCATCACTCTTACATGCACTGGGAAACCAAAAAATTCACGTCACCTGCTGTATCGTGATACTTGCTTTATAGTGACGCTTGCTTTATTGCGATGGCCTGGAACCAAACCTGCATGTATACACCTGTGTGTTGCTTCTCTGGGGAACCCTGTCTTTCAGAGAAGTCTCTTCGAGGATTGGCACATATGAGGCACGTGTGTGACACTCACTCCTGCACCTCTGACAGACATCACTAATCGATCGCAATGTTCTTTCCCGCCAAGCTGAGCTGTAGCTTCAGAATCACTCTTAACGTTTTTTTCAGTCACACAGAGTTCAACGTGTCGTGTCTGCCGCACCCACTGGAAAGTCACTTCTTATGTCTTCCTCTCTCTAGGTCTTCCACGGAGCGATCCTTTTTCCAGAGCTGGAGGTCTTGAGCCCCACGGGACAGCCTGGGAGAGGCAGAACCTGGAGGGTGGTGGGCTGGCATCAGCCTTGCCTGAGCCCGAGACCCACAGGGCAGAGCCAAAGATTAGAAACAAGTATTTATTAACTAGGTGATATGAAGCATCTTTCCACTGAATTCTGAACAGCTTTCCCCAGGACCAAAGCCAAGGGCCCACTGAGCATTCAGGATGCAGGCTGAGGGCAGCTCACAGCCACTTACAGTGGAGCTGGGACTGGGACCCCAGCCGGTGCTCGCCACGCCGTCGAGTCTTCCGTCAGATCATACTATATACCTTCGAGAAAGTATCCAAATGCCATTCCTCCAAGTTCATTCTGAAGCCACGAGCAAGGTCATGAAGAAGGCAGGCCTTCGATCTGTAGAGAAGGATGCTGGGTCTCCCGAAATGTAGAATGATTCCCTTCCAGCTTCTGGAAGATTTTGGGGGCAGTGGAGGGTGGTGGTGGTGGTGGGATTCAGCTATAAATAAAGTCCAAATGGTTGCAATGTGAGATCAGCAGAGGTTTCTTTTTAAATACTTAAGAATATTAAATGCGTAGGGGGATCTTTGGTTGCCTGGAAACCGTGCCTCTAGATGATCCTGTCTTTGGCATCATTGTCCGGTGTGGAGGCCGCGTCTGGTCCAGGCCTTTGGTCTGTCTTCTCCTCAGTCACCGCTGAGTCAGCTTTCTCCTCTGGTGGGTGTGCTCTGCTCCTCCTGGCAGACGCCTGGCTGATTTCTGCATGGGTTCTGATCTTGGTCTCAGGCAGGACAAGATATAAAGAGACAGCACCTGTGGAGCAGGTCGCCACAAAGACCAGGAAACAGTAGGTGTCCAGACTTTTCTGTGGGAAGGCAGAGACGAAAAACATTGAAGAGACACAATCACTAAATCGGCCGTGAAACTGTCTCTGAATGGACTTTTTTTGTAGTTCCCCATTCATAAATTAATACTCCATGTGTGTGATGCTGGCTCTAGAGGCAAATGTGCCTTGTAAATGTCTATATGAGACGTCTTAGCCAAGACATGAATAAGTCAGCTTCGAACCCCAGTGACGATGAGGAAGCAGGGGTCCTTATCTTTTTGAAAAGTAGGCATATAAAAATTAATCACGATAGCAAAACATACTATTACGTTATCTTCTATTCATACTTACCATTAACCACATTCTCCCTCCCCTCCCCACCCCCAAATACATGTGAGAAAAGTGCAGTGTCAGAGGGAGGTGAAATTCTCCAGTTCACAAGAAAAACACAGTGCATAGATCAGGCCTGATAACATCATTTTTCTAACTTGCCAGTGATGGAACTCACTGGTTGAGAACTCTGATACAGTATTGAGGTGACTTTGGTTAACAAAATTATATAGGGTTTGAGTGCATAATTCTATAATACTACGTCATCAGTATTTCACACTGTGTGTTCACCGCCCAAAGTCAAATCCCTTTCGTCACCATATATTTGACCCCCCTGACCTTCTACCGGAAAGGGGACAGGCGGGAGGGACAGAGGGAGAAGGAGAAGGCACGCTTTGAGAGGCATCTCGTCCTGGACTGCTCAGCCAGTGGGGGACAGTGTCAGTTTTCAGCACTTAGCAGATGGTTCTTTCTACTGTGTCTCTTCTTCCCAAGTGACCCTGAGACCACGTGGCAGGAAACAAGCTTTATGGGACTGATGGCGATCGTGGCAACAATTGTTCCTGAGACTTCGTGGGGCAGACTCTGAGCTCAAGCCTCGACTTCCATCTCTGATTCTTTTCAGAGCCCTGTTACCAATTGAGGGCGGTTCTCTTGCTTTCTACACATGGAAATTCCAATTTGGAGAGCAATAAAAAAGTCAGACAAAACTTGACCTAAGCGCCGAGCGGCTCGGCCAGGAGACAAGGTCTGGCGGTCTGAACTCCAAGTCTGTGCATTTTCTCCTGCATCCCATTTGCGTCTAACATAGCGCCTGGCAGGTAAGGACAATAAAGGCAACGAACAACCCCAGCAGCCACCACGTGCCAGACTGCTCTGTTCTGAGCCCGGCCAGCATTCTACATGCCGCCCAAGCTGGGAGCCCCCGGACACAGAGCCCGACGGGGGTGTGGGTGCAAGGAGAGACCCAGGGGGCACTGGGGGTGGCGGGATTGCTGTGGGGACAGGGTGACCAACCGTGTGCATGGTTGCCTGGGACCAAGGGGCTTTCTGCAATATGGGACTCATGGGGATAGTCCTGGGCAAACCAGGATGAGTTAGTCATGTCACCTTGGACAGCGAAGGTGCTGTGGGTCGAATTGTGCTCTGGGAAAGAAATGTTGATGTCCCAACCCCCGAGACCTGTGAATGTGGCATTGGTTGAGAAAGGTCTTTGCAGACGGGGATGGGTTAAGATGAGGTCGCCCTGGACGATGGCGGGGGTTGAGTGCAATGGTGGCGTCCTTATAAGAGCCGTGGAGAAACACACCCCAGGGGGATGGCGGAGACAGAGATTAGAGTGATGTCAGTATGAGCCAAGCAACGCAGATCACCACCGCCAGCTGAGAGAAGGGGCTGGGGCGGGTCCCTCCCTCACGGCCTCCAGGGGGAGCCCACCTGGCCAGCCTGCACCTTGATTTTGAACTTCTCGCCTCCAGAACTGGGAGAGAATACATTTCTGTTTTTATAAACGGCTACGTGTGTGGCACTTTGTTACGACAGTCCTAGGAAACAGAGACAGAAGGGGAAGCGTCTGAGCGGAAGTCCGAGCTGCTTGCTGGGACCTGGGCCCAGAATGTCCTCCTCCTGCCGGGACACGGAGCTGAGGTCCACCTGGGCTTCGGGGCTGAGCTCGGCGTCGATTCCTGCACCCCGACACCGCGCCCCCTCGTGAGAGCCCGTCGCCCCCCGCGGGCCGTATGGTCTTGTCACCACGGCGCCCCCCCACGGGCCGGGCGGGTCCTGTCGCCAGCGCGAGCCCCGCCCCTCACACGGCACTTGGCACCTTGTGGACGCGGCGAGGGTTTATGGCCTTCACGAGTGTGGGCGCTTTGAAATCTCAGTGGGGTTTGGGATTTGGATCGTCCTATTAAATGTGACTAAGTGTGACCCGTGCCCCACTGTGGGTCCCTGACAGATGTTTGCTGCTGCCCAGCCGTTCGCTCAGTGGTGGTCAGGCCTGGTGCCACTGAGATGGACACTGTACAGCCCAGTGCCCGGCCCGCAGGCCCTGGCGGCCTTGGGGACCGACACAGAGGCGCCCGCTCAGAGCCCCAGCGTCTGCCCCGTGGCGCAAGCATGCTCTCAGGAGTCACCTGTCCTCTCGGGGTCTGAGACCCATTTCCGGAGGACCCCAGGGGAAGGCTTGAGGACCACCCGGCAGAGACGCGGTGAGGGGACTGGCGCTCCCTGGGGTTCTCCTTCCTGCACTGACCCTGCGGGTCCTCGTTCCTCCCCAGCCCCCTCCAGCTTCCACGGCCCTGCACCCCGACCCAGCGTGTTCCCGCCGAGCGGGCCCTGGGCACGTTCAGGGTAGGTTTTCTATCCTAAGGGTGCTGGCCTTCATCCTGATATGCACACCTTTCTCTTCCAACACGCCGAAAGAACAAATGAACTTCCCCTGAGCGTGATGCCGACCAAATTGACAACGGCAGCCGATAATGAAGTCCTCTCTTTCTTTTCAGGCTGGGGTACTAGCCAGTCACTGGCTTCTGAATGCCACCGAAACATACCCTCTCCCGTCCACAAAACAGCAACGACAAAAAGAATTGGTTTTGGTTTATCTGGGAACTGGGCTCTGAGCTCCCTGCCAAGTCCATGTGCCTGACTGGGGTTCTGGCATCGCAGACTAACACTGAGCATGGGGAAGGGGTGACAGTGCCACCAGGAAGGTGCATGCAAAGGTGTCATTCCTTTCCCTGTTGCCTGTGTCTTTTTCTTAAAATTATCCTCATATTCCTGTAATTCTAGTAGAGATGTCTGTCAAACCTCGCAGCCCTTCACCCCGCCAATCACCAGACTGGATAGTAATCCAGACTGGCCAATCAGAAAATTCTAACTCCCAGAACAGTGATTGGTTCAAGGATGGCCACGTGACCCGTGAAGGGCCAATTAGAATTCTTTCCTTCAGGAATCGCGATGCATGCAGCATTGGATAGTAACCCAGACTGGCCAAGCAGGGAATTCTAACTTCCAGAGCAGTGATTGGTTCAAGGATGGCCACGTGACCCGTGAAGGGCCAATCAGAATTCTTTCCTTCAGGGATCGAGATGTGTGTAATGTGCAAGGGAATCTCTTTCCTAAAACAGCATTTACAGTTGGAGCGGCTCAGGGCAGTCTAGATGCCAATAGGATTTTGGCAGCTTTGAAATGTGAAAGGTTGCCGTGTTTTTCACTTCCCCTCTGGGACCTCTGTGCCCACCGTGAGAATATCCCCAGCTGGCCTGCTGGAGGGTTAGGCATGGGGAACAGCGCTGAGGCCATCCTAGGCCAGCTCGCTGACCACCAGCCACCTGAGAGCGTCCCCTGAGACACCAGGAATTGCGAGGCCAAGCCCTATCGAGATTAACGGAATGTCACAGCTGGCCCACAGGCCTGGGAACAGTAGCTCTATTGTCTTAAGCCAGTGAGATGCCAGGTGGTTTATTACGGCCCTGGTTACCTGCTGCATGGTCCCTTTTCCCGGAATCACCGACAGGCGGGGCGAGGTGTATGTCCCACAGGGCGGAACAAGGCGCTAGGGAACAGAGCGTGTGTGGTTTATGCTCAGAGGTTCCAGCGACACAGCCCAGCGCCACCATCTTCCAGCTTTGCATTCTCAGTGTTTCTGTCTTAAAATGGGAATGATAATATGATTGATCTACTTTCACGGTTGGTGCGGGTCTAATGATCTGGTATATATGAGATGCTTAGAATGAAGTAGTTCTCAACACAGATGGGCTGTGAGGGCGTGTGTGCCCCTCCCTTAAGGAACACCATCTAGAATGCCACCACAGCCTCCGTCTTTCCCCAGCCCCAGGCGGAAAGCCCAGCACAGTACACAGCCATTGTTTGCTGAGTGCCTGGGGCCGATTTAGCACTTTTATTAGCACAGGTGCGAGTTTTACTATTCTCTTTCAGCCGAAGGCCAACATCTTTGTTCTTTTTTTATAAAGTGCACATGTCATATTCACCATGTTTTATAACTGGCCTTCTCTCGCCTTCCCTACTGTGCTATGAAGGAAATCTTTTAAACCTTTTTTCACTGTCTGGCGTTTGCTTACATGCACTGCCCGTTTTATCTGCACTTTATATCACTGAAGCGTTGCCCAGGCATTCTTCCCCAGGATTGCCGGGAGGGTCAAGGGGGCGAGTTTTTGAGAATCAGACCTCCTCAGCCATTTCTCAGCCACCCTCTTTTCCCCAGCCTCCTTCTCTGGAGCCTGACTGCTGGAGGGTTGTCTCTCCACGGGCCCTGTGCTATGTCCCCGGGACAATGCCCACTGCTGTCCCTCGGTGCATGAGGGCGGTGGGAGAAAGTCATTCTCAGGTTCCAGTCCTTCTTCTGTCTCTTATAGGCTGTGAGATGGGGGTAGGGGTTATTAATCAGGGTCCCCGGTGGGCTTCTGGGAGAAAGAGGGCTCGAGGTCCACCACCCACCGAGCCCCCCAGGTTTTGTGTATTCGGGCAGTCTGCCGAAAACAATATGATTTCCATCATATTTTCAAAGGCCTCTAGAAGCCAAAACCATATACCCACAGCCCCGGGCAAGGCCCTTCACCCCTGTTCGCCTACTTCTTCATCTGAAAAATCAAGGTAACGATAACATTCTCTCATTCCGCATTCTAAAAATGTTGTAAATGAGAAAATGGATCCAAACCACAAACGGCTAGATAAAAGAGGCAACCATTCATATTTCATTATGCCATTTGTTAGTTCCGGAAATATTTGAGTTATTTGGATTTTAAAAGATGTTGCACACATTATATTAAAGAACGTATATAATTCTCCATCTTTTCTTCGGATGTGGACATGAGTGACATTTAGAGGACAGGATATGGATTTTAAAAATGGACAGAGATCTCAGTAATAATGATGGGGAATAATACTATGTGTATGTATGTATGTATGCATGTGTGTATGTATATGTGTATGTGTGTATTTGTATGTATGTATATATATGTATGTGTATACACACACACACACACACACACACACACACACACACACACAGAGCCTAGAATGTGAATTTAATGATCAAGTCACTTCTCTCCTAAAACCACCAGCAGCTCCCCTTTGCCCTCAGGATCAAGGTCAAAGCTCTTAGCCTGGGATAGGAAGCCTTGTCCCATGAGGACCCCGCAGACACATAGCTCTATCCCGTGACAGCCCCTCCGTGGTTCCAACAAATAAACGAATGAAAACTATTAGAAAGCAGAAGGCCATTCCAGACTCACATAGATATGATCAGTAGCTTTCCCATATTTCGTTAACAACCAGTTTTAAAACGTAATGGAAAAAAATTCCAATAGCAGCAACAAGATAGAAACAACCTAAGTAATTAATAAGAGGACTACAGTTTCTGTTTCTTGTTTAGAAATTCAACAGCAGTAAGAACCACTGAGAGATACAAAAGCAAATCTCAGTGAAGAGGGGAGCGTGACACATTTTCAGTGGAAAAAGTGATTTTTGAAAAACCGTCTCAACTGGGTTCAAATCAGGAAATATCACTTGAACACACCGGCAATAAAAACTTCAGCGACACTTCCGTTTGTGTTGGAAAATGAGGAAATCGTTGTGAAGTTCCCACAGGAGAATAAACAGGTGGCTGTTTCTGATACAATTAAAAAAAAAAAAAATGAAGACTGCTGGGGATAGTATTAAACATTTACTCAAGTGATAATAGTGACAACGACGTAGTGTGAGCACTGGGATAGAAATATAAAAGGAACAAAGTGGATGACCCAGAAGCAGAAACTTATGTATATTATGAATTTATAATCGAGAGGAGAAATGTTATGAGTGGTTTAGGAAAAAGTGGTAAGAGAGGTGGAAAAAAAATAAATTTTAATACTTTATGTCATATTCTAAAATAACTCAAATGATATTAAGAATTAAATGTAAAAACAGATACCATAAACAGCCCGCAAATAAGTACAGATAAAGGCTCATCTTATTCCTGAGAGGGAAAGAAATTTCTAACCTAAAAACTAATGGAAGAAGTCTCAAGGGAAAAGAAAGACTTTGCTACATAAAAACATTTTTTTTTTAATAATCCACACATTGAATATAAAAAAAAATACAATAAGAAAAGCCATAAAATATTTGCCACAAATACTGTGTATCAAAGAGTTGGTATCCTTAAGAGCAAAAGAGGTTGTAAAAATTCCTAAGAGAACCATTAATAGTCTAATAGACACATAAGCCAAGGACACGAATAGACAGACCATTTACAGAAGGAATGTCTGAAAATTGACAAAAAGAGGCCCACATTCTAATCCTTGAACCCATGAATATCAGTTTACATGGCAAAAAATGATTTTGCATTTGAGGCTCTCCAGATGGGAGATTATCTGGATGAATCTGCATGGACCCTCACTGCAACCACAGGTGTCCCTACAAGAGGGAGACAGGGGGCAATCTGACCACAGAGAGAATAGGAGGAGGCACTGTGACCACAGAGGCAGAGGCTGGAGTGATGTGGCCACACGTCAAGGAATGCTGGCAGCCACCAGAAACTGGAGCAGGCATGGATCAGTGTCTCCTTTGGGGCCTCTGGAGGGACCCCACACCTCCTGACACCTTGATTTTGTCCCAGCGAGGCTGGCTTTGAACTTGCGGCCTCCAGGAATGAGAGAGATGAAACTTTAGTCTGTCGTGGTCATTTGTTACAGCATCAGCAGGAAACTTATATACCTGTGAAATAGCCAATCTCACTAATACGCAGAGAGATTTTTTAAATGTCATAATGCAATATCATACTATTTTTTACCTGTGAAATATCAAGTTGTTATTTAGATGCTTACGGATGACAAAGGGATAGTGACACATAGTGACACATAGCTGTTGCACACTTGCTGGTGGGAAAGTAAATAGAAGCGGCCTCTCGGGAGAAAAATTTGATAGTATGTATAAAAGCCTTAAATACATTAATATTCTTGGACCTGCTATTTCTATTTCTTGGATGCTAAGAGATTTGAATAATAATTTATGTAGAAGACGGTTCACCCCAAGTTTGTAATTTGCAGGGTTTCAATAATAAATGCTGGGAACATTTCGAATGTCCAGCAAATAAAAGAAGGATGAAAAGAAAGATGAAACAAATTATAGCAACGCATAGAATAAAATATTGCACGATGATGACATTACCATGGCAAATAATTTTTGACTTGTTCACAATCTAATGTTGCAAAATAATCAGCATGCAGTGTTATAAATGGAATGAACCAAATCCTGCACGTGTGCGTGTGTGTGTATGCATAAGTTTATGCTCAAAAAAAGAATAAAAAAGAAATTTTAAACACTGTGAAAGTGTTTATCCAGAAATGGTGAGATTCAGACATTTTAGTGTTTTTATTTCCCAAATTCTTCGTATTCTGTAGAACAGCATCACAACGGATGCATGATAATCACAGAAATCAAACAAGCAAGTATAACAGAAAGGCGTTCAGAGATAGACAAAGGAGATATTTGTTTCCGTGTCACGTGAGTGAAAATTCAGAAACGGCAAAGGATAATAGTTACCGTGCACTTGTGTGATAATAGCGTGATGCTAACACTATTTTTTTAAACGTATTTATGAAGACTCTTTACTGACATGAAGAAATGATTTTGATATGATGGTAAGTGGCTTTTTTAAAAAGCGGAACCCAAAGCTAAGCACAGCGTTGTTTCTGTTACATAAAGATGTGCAGGGACATAGAAATAGACCGAAATATTGACAGGGGCCGCCCTCGTCCCACCCCTAAAAAAAAACCATGGCAGAAGCTCGGGTGGCTGTGCTTCCTCTTGATAGTCTCTAAATGTCCTGAGCTGAGCACTAACTATTTCTATAAAGGAACACAGCGGACGTAAGTCACATGTGGAGCGTGTTTCCATCGCCACGGTGATGGACTCTGAGCGCCCACTGGTTTCCCGGTCCCCCCGTCCCTCACCCAGGCCGGGGGTCCTCCCAGGCCCCCTCTGTCCCCGTGTCTTCTCACACGTCCGCCTACGATGTTCATCTCAGTTCCTTTCTTCTCCACCATCGCCGGAGGAAAAACTAATTCATATGCATCCTTTGGAAGCATGAAATGTCACATAAATGTTCCATCTTCACAACGTCTGCAGCGTGTCTTTGATTAAATGCACGGCCCCCGGCATTCATTCCCTCCCTCGCCTTCTGGCGGTCTGTTCTCAAGCTTTCTCCTACTTCCTCCAGCCTCTGCATTTCAAAGCAATTGCGGGCATGGAAGCACGGTTTTCCCCTTTATTATTATTATTATTATTATTATTATTATTATTATTATTATTATTATTATTATTATTTTTATAAGCTCCCTGGTCTCTGCCTTTGAAGGTAAATGAGAAATAAGATTAATGTAGAGAAAACAAAAAATTCTGACACTTGGTGAAATAACTGTGGATCTCGCTTGGCCAGAATGTCACCAGTCCCCAGAGATGAATGAGAAGTGCCCATGTGATGTGCCTTCCTGGACCAGAACCCCCAAGGCCTGCCGCATGGATTTGAAAAACGGACACTTACTGAGTCACTCACATATCCTCCTAATGGCTCCAACTTTGGGGAAACATCTAACCTGATGGGGAGAGACAGTCCTGGGCCCAGGCACACCTTCTCAGCTGGCTCGGGTCAGAAGGAGGGGGACGTCCCTGTCCCCCTTCGGCCGGCATTGTGTGCCCGAGCCCTGCTGTTGCAGGGAGAGAATCTTGAATCGACTCTGAGCTTTAGGCCGTCTATTTCAGTGACCTCATTTCCTGCAAAGCTGTCTGTCTCCAGGGCTCCCCTATCTCAGCATCTGGTACCCCATCCTACCTGGTCGAGTCGTCCTTGGCTCCTCCTCCCGCAGACGCCACAGCCCATCGCTCACTAAGCAGTCTCATGCACCTGTCTCCGCGCCCACTCTCACCTGCGCTCCTAGCATCTCCCCACTGGACCAGCATCCCCCCGGGCTTGGCTGGCATCCGGTCCTTTCTCCACAGCACGAAGCTGAGGCTCCAGCATCCAACTCAGTGATTGGCAAGTGCGCTGAACGGATGACAGAATAAAGAGAGAAGAGGGGCTTGGCACCTGTTACGGTCCCCCTGAAATTCACCAGTTACAATCTTAACCCTCGAGTTTATGGTGTTAAGAGGCGGGACCTTTGGGCCATGGTTAGGTCACGAGGGTGGAGCCCTCACGAATGGGATCGGTGACCTGATGAGGAGACAGGGGAGCATTCATCTCTCCCCCACCCCATGCGAGGACACAGCGAGATTTTTAAAAAAACGTATTCTGTAAATACGGTAAATTATCTTAACTGATGGGCAAACATTAAGCCAATCTTCCATTGCTGGAAGAACCCAGCTAAGTCCTGACCTATTACCTTTTTATGTTTTATGCTATGTTTATTGTCGGAATCATTTGCCAATTCCTTGTATAGGATTTTTAATCTGTGTTTCTTAACGATACTGGCCTGTCATTTTCCTTTCTTATAAAGCTCTTATTAGGATGTGACACCAAGGACATACTCAGAGCCCTCCCCAGGAAAAGCGTGCATAGATTTGGTATTATTCTTTCTTAAAGAAGCCTTGGATTTAAGGGCTTTGAATTTCCATTGTTTAAAGATTTAAAATTCCATGTTCGACTTACTCGACAGAATCAGACCCTTCAGAGAGTCTGTATTTTCTTACAGCGGTATGGCTAAGTTTTCTCTTTCTAGACATGTCTACATTTCATCCAAAGTTTTCAAACATATTGCATAAGCGTGTTCATGATAGATGGACATTATCTTTCTCATGCTCCAGAATCTACCCACGTAATGCCTAATGTCAGTTATTAATTCCTTCTCTTCCTTTTTTATAAAGTCTCACCAGGGGGTTATCAATTTTATTCACCTTTCATAGACTCCACTTGGCTTTGCTAAGGCTCTCGAAAAGAACTTCCTCTTCCGACTTCTTGAGACAGGCGCTTAGATCATTGATTTTCAGCTTCTCCTATTAGAGATTCTATGCGTTTGAGGTTATAAATTTTAGCCTAAGCACAGTCTTAGCTGCATCCTATGAATGTTGATGTGTCTTATGTACTTTATCATTATCACTTGATTCAGACTCTGTGCATTTGAGGTTATAAATTTTAGCCTAAGCACGGTCTTAGCTGTATCCTATGAATGTTGATGTGTCTTATGTAGTTTATCGTTATCATTTAATTCAAACTACTTTAAAATGTCCACTGCGATTTCTTTTCCGTCCCCCCGGGTCACTTAGAAATGTTCCTTGCGAGTCCGCCGGACACCGTGGAGCGGCACACGTGGCCTCGAGCTGGGAGTGGGGGCAGCACTGGGACGGCTGTGACAGGGACACACCCCTCCAGCCTCCCACAGGCACAAAGCACCTCAGCTCTCCTCTGTTGTGCTTCCAGCACCATATACTGCACCACGCCCGTTTCTATGGAGAAATAGCGCGTGTGTGTGCGTGTGTGTGTGTGTGTGTGCGCGCGCGCGCGCATGCGTGCGTGTTCTCCAAGCCTTCTAGAAAGATAGCTGTGCTTCTAGCTTCCCCACGAGAAGCCGGCAGGGGTGAGCAGCGGCCTCTGAAGATCCTCCCAGCGTCTCATTTGGCTGCCAATGATTTATATCGAGCGGGGCAGCAGATTCATCTCAGGATGAGCAGTTTCCCTCTGACCAGCTGCCCCGCCCCTGACACCCCCAGCTTCCTGTCTCTGCTTCGAGGCGGTGTGGTGAGAATAAGTGAGAATAAGTGAGAATGGGAAGACTGCAGCCAGCCCTGGGCCCGACTCCGACAGGCCACATTCTAGAAATGAGAAGTACGTTTTTTTTCTCTACTCCCTGTTCTTCTTTCTTTCTTTCTACCTCTTTTTAAAAAGCTCGCAGGAAAAAGGATCTAAAAGACGTTTGCCTTCAATAAGTGGTTTTGTAAAAATGACATCTCTCTTTGAGTCTAGCTTATTTTTAGTGAAACGAATTCGGAGAGCGACTAGTTAGTTGTGTGTCATCATAAGTGTCACCAAATCCCAGAACAGCGAGGAGTCAAAACAGCACAATGAGACTCCATGGATCAAACACAGAGCAGCCGGAAAGACCGTCACCGGCCGCCACTTCCTAGGTCCTGTGCTCTGGCTTTTCCATCCTTTCTCGTGAGTGGGTGGGCAAGGGCTCAAACCAGACTGTGCCAGTCCAAAGCCTGCATCCACACCTCAGTCACCGACAGCTACAACAAACACGGCAATGACAGCCCTGCTGTTCTGGGCATGGGGGGCGGGAGTAGGACACCCAACGCCTGGGGTGTGCTCCCTGTGTCACTCACACCGGGAACCAGATGTCACCCACGCGCCCGGCCAGTGAGCTCTGTGATCAAGCCCCTTTGGGGATGAGGGAGAGAGAGGCCAGGATGACGGCGTGTGTCTTCCGTGTGTCCGTGACCTTGGGGAGTCTGGTCCTCTGTCTGGCACTGCCACTGCCCTCGTCCATGGCACTTGCCTTGGTCAGTGGGACGCTGGTGACCAAAGGTGTTGCCAGCAGACACTTGCCAAGAGCTCGCTAACGGGGCTCCCCCTCTCTTTGCTCCCTGGAAAGCTGAGAACGCCATGTCAAGAGGCAGGCTCCTCCCCCGCGCCCATCAAAGATGAGAGATCACCTAGAGCAGGGATGAGCTAGCCCCGAGGGGCGCCCTGAAACCAACCCACCTGCCAGCAGCCACGCGCATGCGCGAGACATCCGGAGTGGTGCGGCCGCCCGCAGACACGTGGGAGAGGCCAGCGGAGCCGGCCCAGAGCAGAGGACGGGCCCAGCCATTCCCCCCAGCACTGCGAGTGCAGAAAAATGGTCATTGCCGTAAACCATCCCGTTTGGGGCTATATTTTCTTTTTTATTTGTATGCAGCAACGCCTACCGTAACAGATGAGGTGATGAACTTAACTTAGGTCCGTGGCCGACCCTACGCGGTCTGCACGCATAGCCCTCACCGCGCTACCCAAGGTCCTGCCCCCTGTCTCTGAACCTCAGCGTCCTCCCGTGTCAAACCCGCCCCTCCCCCTCCCAGGAATGCGTTCCCGCCCCTCCCCCGCCGCGGGGAGCCTCACCTCCGTCCACACCCACACCCGTGGCAGAGCTGGCCCAGGATGAGATGAGCATTTCCAAGGCTCCTGCCTGGGAGAGCAGGCCATCCGCAGGGCGGGGGAGGTGGGGAACCCGTTGTTGACCAGTCAAGGGTGCTTTCTGGAAGGAAAGGAGGGGGTGGATGGGGAAGCATGACCCTGAGGGTCTGACCAGCCTGTCGGGCTCCGGAGCAGGGGCCGGGCTTTCTGGAGGGGTCAGCAGAGTGAGGCTCGGGCACAGCAGAAAGAGTCCTGACCTTAGGGTCAGGGGCAGGGCCCCCACTGGCCCCCCACTACCTCCTTGGGCAGCGTGATCCTGAGCAAGGCGCTTCCTCCCTCTGGGTTCACGGCTGGCGTCGGTGGTCACTGCTATTAACTGCTCTGTGCCACAGGCCCCACGGTTCTGAACACGACCCTGAGACCTCGTGATGGAGAAGCACGACTTGGGGGCGCTGGTTCCTGCACCCCCAGAGCTCTACCTCTTATGAGCCGGGCGACTTTGTACTTTACTGCTCTGTTGTTCTTACTTCGCCTGCAAAAAGATCATAACCCCTATGTATTGAATTCCCGCTAAATGCCAGGCTTTATTATAAGCCCTTCACGTGAGTAGCTCATCTCCCGCTCCCAACGAGCCTGTGAGGTAGGCGATGTGATTATTCCCGTTTCATGGAGACGTTAACCAGGACACGGACAAATTAGAACTTTTTTGAGGTCACACAACTCTGAGTCGAGGAGCTGGGGAGACAGCCTAGCGTCTTGCAGGATTTTTCCCCCCCCAAAGACTCGATGCGTTCACAGATATTAAATTGTTCTAGAAGTTACGAACAGCCAGGGATGCGAAAGGGGGCTTCGCTATTACTTTCCGGCATGAGATGTCTCCAGGCGAGAGCTCTTCCCAGGAGTTTTGACTTATCTCAAACTTCCCACTCATTGTTTCCCCTTCCTGTATCTTCTTCGAGAATCCCAAAGCTGAGGAGTTTCTGCAGCTCAGTGATGATGGCTCAAAGATGCTCGTTGCAACATCTTTTATAACAGCAAGGGACCGCAACGACCCACGTGTCCATTCATCGTGACACATCTATCCAATGGCGCATTGTGCAAACGTTAGGACAGAGTTAATGTTCTATATTCTGATATAAAGAGATCTCTGAGGTATTGTTAAGTGCAAAGGATAAGGCACAGAGTTCTGGATGGAATGTGTAATGATATGTGTGTGACAAAGGGGTGTGTGTGTGGATGAGCACAAACCTTGGAGAAGATACACAAACAGCTGGTGAGGCTGCTGGTCCCCGGGCACTCGCCACCCCCCAGGAAAGGCTGAGCTTTTTCCACGTCCACACTCACCCCGCTGCACAGCTCACGGGCCCTGCGGCGGCCAGGGTGAGTCAAAGCAAACACTGACCTGCTTCCCCTTCCTTACAACCTTCTAGCGGCTTCTCTCACCGGGGCCCACAGACCCCGGCCTGAGATGGCCTTTGCCACGTCACCTGATACTCCTGCCTACGCGCTCATGAGCCTTCCCACCGTCCCCTGGATATCCCACGCTGGGTCCCGACTCACGGCCCTTGTCCTTGGAGACCCCTCTACCCACTGTATGAGTTTTACCTCACTAAAGTCTCCGTGTAAACGCCGTCTCTGGAGCTCTCCTGTACGTGGCCCCAACACCAGGAAGTCATCCTACACGCGTATTTGCTTGCACACCACCTGTCCATCTTACCCCACGAGAACGTAAGCTGTACGTGAGCAGAGATTATGTCAGTCCCTGCTCCGTGCAGCGTCCTGGACACAGGTGCTGCATTAACGAAAGAGTTAATGCAGTTCTAGGAGTTAAGTCACGTGGGCTCAGGCCTCCTCCGTGTGGCTCAGCTCGGGCCTGTCCCGGGTGGCCCTTTACTGTCCGGGTCTGTGGGCAGGACCAAGGATGCTCTCCAGAAGCTGCCTCCACTCACGCCCCTGCTGGGAATGCGGGGCCCCAGACAGACCAAACGGCCTTGGGCGCGTGCCTGAAGCTCTCTGGGCCTCGGCTGCCCGCCCTGTAAAATGGACATAATCGTGTCTATCTTGTCACTGTCCCGTGAGACTCAGATGATTGGCATAAAGGGCTTAGGATGGCACCTGGGACTTCCGTGGAGCCTCAAGAAGTTTAAAAAATAAAATAAAATAAACCCCGTGGTGAGAGTTAACGTTTGCCAAGGGCTCAGATACGGTTTCAGGAGCTTTATGCTCGCCGCTCACCCTGCGAGGTAGGTCATCTCGTCACCCCGTTTCTCACATGAGACACAGATGTAGACGTTAAGACCTTGGTCAAGGTCACGTGCTATTGAATGGGGAAACGTAGCATCCCAGCAGCCACGATACCGAGCCACCCACGACGGTGGCTGCCAGGTTTACGCACAGCTGTTTGCTCTCTCAACAATCACTCGCTCATTCGTCCGGCATTCATTCACACGTCTGCGTGTCACCTGGGTGCTGAGCCCCATTCTAGGTTTGGCACAGAGCCTCAGGCGTGACCAAGTGCCGGAGCCCGCCGGCTATGAGGATTGAGAAAGAGAGAGAGAGAGAAAGAGACAGAGAGAGAGACAGAGAGAGAGAGAGAGAGAGAGAGAGAGAGAGAGAGACAGAGAGACAGAGAGACAGAGAGACAGAGAGACAGAGAGACAGACAGAGACAGAAAGAGAGAGAGACAGACAGAGAGAGAGACAGAGAGAGAGACAGACAGAGAGACAGACAGAGAGACAGACAGAGAGAGAGACAGACAGAGACAGGCAGACAGAGACAGGCAGACAGAGACAGGCAGACAGAGACAGGCAGACAGAGACAGGCAGAGAGACAGAGAGAAAATAGAGTCAGGAGGGCTCACAGTGAATACCGTGGCCCCGAGTTTATTTACCACTGCATATTTATACCCTTGACAATGCATGGAAAACAAAACCCACACACCTGTAAACAATTGCTTGAATTTACATAACTTCTCTCACAGGTTTTCCATAAAGCCAAACTTCCTCTATCTGCAGGGAGCCCGCCTGCTCTGCAAACTTCTAGCTTGCAGGCAACTTTAACCGGTCTGCAGGGCCTCCAGCTGTAGGGCATTCAGCAAGAATGGCTCCCAACAACCAAGTGTCTGCTCTTAAGCTCTTCTCAATAAACAAGTAAAAATAAAACACGTGTGTCACCCCAGACGGTGACGAACGCTGGTGAGAAAGGTAAAATGGGGAGGGGGGTGCGGTTTGGCACAGGTGGCCAGGGAGGGCCCCCCAAGAAGACACCTGAGCAAGGACCAGAAGACGGAGAGCGGCTGAGCCACGTGGGTCTCGGGGGGCAGCCGCCTGGCAGGGAGGCGCGCAGAGCTGGCCGTGGGTGGCTGCAGGGGCATCGGTGAGGCCAGCGCGGCCGGAGGCGGTGGAGGGCCGGAGAGCGGGCCACAGCCGGTGATGGCAGAGGGGGCGGCAGGGGGGCTATGCCACCGAGAACACTGCGTGTCTGTCTCCCTGGAGGGACAGGAACAGCCACTGGCAGCGTCGGAGGAGAGGGACAGCACGACCAGCTTACATTGTAACGGACCGCGCAGCCTTGCACGTTGACCGTGGAGCCTGGAGCTAAGCGTGGCCGCCAAGCAGCCTCCCCAAGACGCCAGGCGAGTGAGGTCGTGATTTGGATTGGCTGACAGCAGCGGATGGAGCTGCCACGGGCTCGGGCCTGCGCTCTCGTGTGAGACGCGATGGTGTGTTTCGTGCCGTGTGGAGAGTGTGACAATCACATTCCAGTCTGGCTTGACATACGCAAATAGGGCTGCACTCCCTTGAAACAAGGTCAGCGTATTCATATCCCCCTGCAATATCCCCAGCCTGGCAGTGTCCCCGCGAGGATGGGAGACTTACTCGCAAATGATTCACCAAGCGGACTCACCGGGGGTCTGAGATGGGGATTGTAATCGCGGTGTTTCCATTTTGTCCCAGAGATGAACATGGCACCAGAAGCCAGGGGGACGTGTGCCACCCCAGCGCTGAGGGCAGAAGGCCAGCGCCCCCTCGGAGCTGTGCCCCGGGCATCGGGGCCACTGCTCCCGTCTCCTTCAGCGGCACAGAATCTCCCCGGCATCACCCGGAGGCCATCGGCTGTCGGCAGAAGGGGCGAACAGAAGGGAGGGTGATGGGGTGACGAGGGGAGTGGGGACCATGTGCCCTGAGAAATGCTCAGAGGGACTGGGGACACTTGGCCTGGGTCAGCGCAGGCTTGGGGATGTGCGCGAGCTGCCCCCCGGGACGAGGGTCAGCGGCGGTGGGTGACACAGGGGATGCTGTGTCAGTCTGGAGTTAGAAAGGCCTTTTTGTTCAGCCCCGGCAAAACGGGACACCTCTGGGGACCCCGGCTCCCGCCACCGGCCCTTGCAACGACTCTCTAGCCCGACCGAGCCCACAAGCCGCGGCGGCCCCTGGCTCCCTCTGTGAGTCACCCGCCTGGCGTCCGTCTGTCCGTCCACTCCTGCGTACCCAACTCCAACGCCGAGGTCCGTGGTTTTCAACATTCAAAAAAACTCTCAACGCCTTGACCCGCTGACTCACTCCCCATGCATTACATGCACCTGGCAGCACACCAGCCCTGGAGAGAGCTCGTGCTGCTTCGCTCACGCGCCCCCAAGCCCCACTGGGCCGAGAAACACACACAGCGGAGTTGACTTATGCAAATGCATGCCCGACGGTCCCAAGTGGTCTTTAGCGCCCTCTAGTGTTGCCACTCTGTGGTCTCTGGCTCGTTTCGTCTCCTGCTTTCTTTCCTAGGGGACGATTTCATGCATCCTCTCTCTCTCCAAACCCCCTTGTCCTCTTTCTCAGCTGATGACCTTCCTTTCTATCCCACGGAGAAAGCAGAAGCAATTCGAAGAGACCTACCTACCAGTCCCCGCCCCCATCCACTGCTCAAGGGCATTGCTTCAGCACACGCACACACACACACACACACACACGCACACGCGCACACGCACACACACACACACACACACGCATACACACGCACACACACACGGTTGGCTCTGCTGAGGGTTAGGGTGAGGGTTAGGGTTAGGATTAGGGATGGAATGACACCCCTGGGAGGAGCTGACGACGAGGGTGACGGGCGGGGACGGGGAGGACAGTGACGCCAGCGGACTCGAGCTGGGCGCTGACTCTGCGTCGGTCGCTGAGATGAACACTTTCGTCGCCCTCACGTCTAACCTCCACGACGGTCCCCAGACGCGGCCGTTACTTTATCTTCATTTCACCATGGACTCGGAAAGCCAGGGACCTCGAGGGGACTCATACGTGAGCCCGGGCGCGGCGAGCATCGGCGCCCAGGTTCCAGGCTGCTCTGTGCACCGACACGGTCACCGTCCTGTCTCGTGAGGGGAGGAGGGTCCTGCCATCAGCATCATGCAGGTGGAGGACGGATGACCTCAAACGAGGGACTGGAGCTCCATCAGAACCCTCTAGGTGCAGAATTCTCCAAGCCAGAGGCTCCGGGAGACTCAGAGCTGCATCCCCGAGACCGATAAGGGGGCGGCCCAGGTCCAGAGACGGTTCCTGGCTCCGTGACCTCGCCTGTCCTCATTCCTCCCCCAGATCACAGCCCGAGATGCCGCTGAGAACAGGGCAGCTGGGATGGGGCCGGGACGGCGAAGCCAGGAGCCCCCGCCCTTGTGTCCCGTCAGCCAAGGCCCCTGCCATCCCAACTTCTGGCTAGAATAATGTCCATTTCAAATAAGGGCGACTGCTTTCACCGAACTCGCTGGTGACACGGGCATGCTTCGGTTGTCCCTGTGGGGTTTGTTGTCCGTTCCACGCGTGTTACACTGGCTATCTGCAAAGCAGCTTCCCACGCTCCCGACACAGGGGTCTGTCCTGCTGGGGCCGGCAGGGCTAGCGAGGGCCGGCTGCCAGGAGACCGTCGGGTGTGCCGGCGATGCCTGGCTTTGTGGGCTGCTCTGCCAGGGGCCAGGTACCGTCCCGGGTCAGCTGGGACTGCGAGCTGCTCTCTGCCGTTCTGAGCAGGGCACTGCAAGCGGGGGCCTCGGACACCCCGTGACAGCGGGCCTCCGGAAGTGGGCAGAGCTTCAGCACAGAGGCAGGAGGGAGTGTGAGGACGTGGTCCCATACACCCTGAAAGGCGGGCTGGTCCCCACCCCACACCCACCCCAGGCTGCGTGTCATGTGCCTCACGGGCTCCCGTAGCTCCGAGTGTCCCTCGCCACGATGACTGTGCTGGACTCGCTCGTCCAAACCGCCCCCCAGCACGCTGGAGACAGCGTCCAACAAGACACTCCGTGATCTCAAAGCTGAGTGTCCCCGAACTCACTGTGGCGTCTGGCGTGGAACAGGATCAGTGAGTCGTGTGAGAGAACGGCTGAGTGGCCCAAACGAATGAGGTGAGGAAGCCAAACGATCGTGTCTTTCACTTTTTTATTTTTATATTTTTATTATTGGGTGAGGCAACCCTTGGTTGACCTCACAGATTGCAAAGACCTTGTCAGCTTACAGTCCCTTATTTTTTTATTACATCTACAGCGCCTGGTCTTCCTAGGTGGTTTCCTATCCAAGGACTTACCAGGCCCGACCCTGCTGAGCTTCCGACATCAGACGGGATGGGGCACGTTCAGGGTGGTGTGGCCGTAGATTATCGTGTTTTTTAAAGAGAATTAAGAGCGGGGAGGGAAGAGGGGAAAGGCCAACAGGGGCAGGGGGGAAATATTTAAATCATTTCTTCAACTAAAAAAATAAATTAAAAAAAATAAAAAGAATTAAACTTAGGGTCACCAAGTGGTAATGCTCTTCTACCTAGAAAATAAACGAAAACCCTAGCTTTCAAAGTAAGAGACCCTCTTGTCTGACTTGACAACGTCTGGGGATCTTTGGTTGTCACAGCTGGCAGCGGGTGCCGCTGGCACCTAGTGTGTGGACGCCAGGGACACCGCCCGAACTCCTGCAACGGACAGGACAGCTGCCCAAGATAGGACGGTCTCGTCCACACTGCCAGCCAGGGCTGGATGGGAAAGCTTGGTGGTAGGAAGTGGTGTGCTGGGGGGTACAGCAGACAAAGGCAGACACAGCAATCAGGGGCCTTATAGGAAAGAGATGTTTATGAAGAACGTGAGGTCACAGTTGTGCATCTCCATGAGTCCAAGCAGAACACCAGTGGCCTTAACGCTGCCTGAACACTTGAGCAATGTCCCGTCCCGTCTGTTTAGCTGAGTGGCCTGGATGACCTTGAGGCACTGCCTGCTCCGGGAAGCCTGCCCCAATGTCCCCCCTCAGCCCTCGGGGCCCCTGGGGGTGTGGGCCGCCACCTGTCACCCTTAGCTGGCATTCGTGCACCCTGCTCACAGCGCTGACCGCGGGGTGCCCTGCGTCCTGTCCGCTAACCGCCTCTCATCCTACTGACGTCTTAGGCTGTGTTCACCGCGGGCCAGACCAATTCAGGGTTCACCCGGGGTGCACCATGGGATCCCGACATAGCCGTGTGAGACGCACCCCATCGTTATCCCCATTTTACAGATGTGGAAACTGATGCACACTGCACCCCGACACGCACCCCACTCCTGTCTGAGTCAGCTCAGGAAAGGCTCTGCTGTGCTGACAACAGGACCCTGGGGACGACGCAACAGGGCCCGGGGAAGGCGGGGGAGGGGACCCGGGTCACGGTGACTTGGTGGTGGGGATGGGAATGCACCCAGAGGTCCCAGCGCCCTCCCTGGGGCCTCCCTCCCACCCAGAAGTGGGTCTGATGACCCCAGATCAGGGGAGACGCCCAGAGCCGCGAGGCTCCACGTGCCCCCCCCCCCAGTTGGCGACGCGTGGAGAGAAGAGATGTTTACTGTCTGTCTAGCCTCGTAAGCGCTCAGTGTTTGCACAGGTGCAGGGGGCAGCGGGGCTGCTCTCAGCCAGCACTTATCAGTAACCCCGACACGCAAAGAAAACTCCAGGTCGTGTGCTTTATACTTACTTTTAATTTCTGCACTGAAAAAGAAAATGCAGGTGAAAATGATGATTACATGACGTCATCTTTACCTTTAAATTAACCTTTGCTCTTGGGGGCATACGGGAGAAAGAAAGACAGAGAAACGTCAAGCATGACAGTGAAACGGTGACCCAGACACTCCGTCTGGCCATCGAGGGCGCTCAGACCTGGAGGCGCGCCCTCAGCCCACACGCTTGTAAACGACGACGGGCCACAGTTAAGACAGTAAAAGAAAAAACCCACGACTCCATCCTTGGGATCCAGCACCGAAACTGACAGTGAACACAAGGGCAGCGTGTGCCTGTCTGCGCTGGGGGCTGCTCTGGGGGCTTCCCGGGGGTGACCCTGCGGCAGGGCACGCACCCCGGGCCCAGCGCAGACCCCTCCTGCGGGTGGGGGCGGGACACAGCCTCCCTGACGGGCGGCAGGAGCCACGGGGGTGGGTCTGTGTGCTTTCGAGGCGCTGCCTCTGGAATGTTCCGTGCTCGGCTGCGCGGGGCGGGGGAGGGGTCTCGCCCAGCACTGTCTGGGTGCCCGCCTGGCTTCCCTGTGCAAACTGTCACTGTCTAAAGCTTTCCGAGGGTGTGGACAGACGCGAACGCCCTGCGGGGAGGGGGGGTGTCAGGAGGTGGGGGCCCCTCCTGACGGGGGCGGGGTGTCGGGAACGGCAGGCGGAGCGGCGCGCTCTGTTGCAGCTGAGCGCAGACCCCGGGGCGGCCCGCACGCGGCCCTCAGTAGGTGATTGTCCACTCTTTGACGGAGGCGTCATGGGACGTGGTGACCAGCGTGTGCTCGTCCAGCCAGGCCAGGCTGCTGACGTGGTGCAGCCGGTGCGCGTCTGTGGGAGAGAACGCACCGCTGAGAGCCGGCCCGAGCCGGAGCCCGTGACAGGGTCCCCGTGACGGGCCTGTCCTCTCCCTCAGGAGGACCAGAGTCGAGGACGACGGCCGCGGGAGTGGGCGTCCTCGACCATGGCCCCAGACGGCGGGCGCTGCCCTCGACAGGCAAGGTCCCCCTTGGGCCACGAGCCTGTGACATGAGCGGCTGCCACACGTGGAAATCACAGGTTGGGTTAAATAAAATTCACTGTTAAAAATAACGTCATCTATTCCTTTAAACATGGCTGCTAGAAAAACGTGAAGTCCGCGTGAGCCTCACGGGACAGCGCCGTCACAGGACGCGCAGGGCTGAGGGGGTGGCATGCGGGAAGGGACGGGACCACGGTCTGAGTGTCTGTGTCCCCCCCCAAAGTTCCTAAGTTAAAAACCTAAGTGAGCTCGGGGACACAGTATGAGAGCGTCTTACTAGACACCCGTGCCCCCGCCCTGCACCACACGGGAACACGGAGGAGGGCCCTGCCCTGTCTGGGTTCCAGCCCCTGGACGGGGAGCAGTGACTTCCTGCGGCTTTGGAGCGGCCCGAACAGACTAGGGCAGGACGGCACGTCCAGGGCGGCCCAGGCCGCAGCACTACCCTGCGCGTGCGGGCCACTGGCTCTCAGGCCCTGGTGGACGAGGCTGCGTGGCCTCCCCAGAAGCCGAGCGCGGACACTGGCTGCCGGGGGCCAGCGCCCGGGGCCGGCCTCCCTGGAGCTGCGCGGGGAGCTGGGGTGGGTGCGAGAGTCACCTTGGATCTTGACCCTGGTCTCCGGGTCACTCAGGGTCCAGACGTACACCATCATGTCCATGCCGCCCGAGGCAAAGTGCTCGTTGTCCGGGGACCAGGCCAGGCAGACGATCTTCGCGTGGTGTCCGTAGAAGACGTTGTTCTCCTGGCCCGGGTGGACAGAGAGAGGCAGGTCAGGCCCCGGCATTGTCCCCTCTGTCCCCTCGCCCCACGGAGACGAGGGCCAGGCAACCTCAGCCTGACCGTAAGACCACGAGGGAGATGCCTGCTGCTCGCAGGGGAAGCCCAGCATCGAGCAGCAGCCACGGCCCCCCAGTGTCCCCCCAATCACAGCACGTGTCCTGCACGCCCTCCGGAGTTCTCCAGCGAAGGGACAGACGGAAATGCCGGATGAGAGAAGCACGAAGCACACGGTCCCCAGACGGCACCCCGCCACCCCGGAGTAGGGGCGGCCGCTCTCCAGGGCGCATCCCAGCCCTGAATCACGGCCCGCCTCGGGGCCACCAACGCCTCGGGCTGGCTGCCTCAGTCCCTGAAACCAGTCAGCTCAACCACGATTTTCCTTCTGTGCCCTTTGCCGATTCTGCTTCTGGGGATTGCTCAGAACGTCTTAGACGAGGCTCCACGCAACGAAACCGCTCGGACCGGGGTCGTGCGGTGCCAGGCGGAAGGGCGCCCTGGGGTGGGGGTGCTCCATCCTGACAGGGGTGCGTGCGGGTTACGGGAGACCATCCGCTACGCGTGTCTCCCTTCACGTCTGCCTTGTCATGTGTAAACTTCACAGCAAAAGATAAAACTAGAAATGGTGAAACCCCAGTTAACAATTCATAAGCTGAGACATTTAAAGGAAAATTTAAATGCACTGAAAACTAGATTACTGAGCGGATGGAGACCGCGACATGGGAGAACGTAAGAGTCTAGCTAGTAAGTCACGTCAGCTCCGCTGCAGGTTGCGGGTTGAGGGTAGGGCTGGCTGCAGTGGAGGGCCCTGGGACGGGAGCCCCTCCCCCATCCAGGCTGCCTGCTCTGGTCACACCAGCAAAGGGCCGAATCCCTCTGAGGCGCAGCCTCTCCTCTGTGAAGTGGGACTGCCGCCGCCTGGGACACATCTGATGACAGGAAGGAGCTCCCGCCCTCACTGTTCTCCGCACTCTGTTCTGCCCGGAACGGGATGAGCGCCCAGGTGCCCCGGCAATGGGCCCTGTCCCCGTCCCCAGTGCAGGGCAGCGTGGGGACGGTCAGCACTTCCCGCTAGCAGACCTCAAACAACCATGGGACAGGAAACACGCAGCCTAAGCCTCCGACAGGGGACAGAGGGTCTCCGAAGCCAGGGGTCCTCATGCAGGCCACCCAGCTGACGCGATGAGCCCATCCTCTCCCCACAGCCAGCCCCTCTGCCGCCCATGTCCCTGACCTACAGCACCAGGACCTCGAGCCCCTGGGCAGCGTCTTGTCCCACGTCACGTGTGCTCTAAGAACGAAGCCACGTGGTCTGTGCCCCTCCTCGGTTGGGGATGACAGGACAGAGGCCACAGCTGCCACCCACTGCCTGCACTGCCCGGCAGGGGACAAAGACAGGCCACCCACTCACCGAGTAGCTGTCGGCCACGCTGAAGACCGTGACCACCTTGCTGGCGTCACACACGGCCAGGAAGGCGCCGTCGTGGGAGTACGCTAGGTCCGTCACCGGGCCCTTGGCCTCCAGGAGCTTGCCCTCGTCCTTCAGTGCCGTGCCCAGGATGGAGTACAGGCGGACATGGCCGTCCTGCGGAGGACAGGGCCGTGAGCCGCTCCCCGGGACAGAGCGACAGACAGAGAGAAACAGAGAGAGACAGCGAGAGAGAGAGACAAAGACAGAGAAAGGGAAGGCTCGGGCCACTCAGACACTGGCTGTTGCTTCACCCCAGGGTGCTCGGGTCAGGGATACCCTGACCAGCTCTTGGCCACAGGCTCCGGAGGGGCCGGGCACCTCTGTGGACGCCCCGTCGCGTGCCCTGGGCACTTCCGTCCGGGGCAGGGCCCGGGGTCTTAACCCCCAGAGCCCGGCGCTGCAGGGGTGCACCAGTGGGGGTGCACCAGTGGGGGTGCCAAGGGTAAGCGGCCGGGACGGGCCGCGAGGGCGTGGTTAGTGCTGTCCCTGCGGCTGCCCGAGGCCCCCCGGGAGGCAGAGCTGGGACCAGCCCCGCCTCTCGGGGCAGCCGAACATCCACATTCCAGGGGGTCCCTCCCCTGTGCCGTGTGCTCCCCGGCACGGCCTGCCTCACTGTCTGGGGCCCATGTCCCTTCACACTGCCGCAGTGGCCAGGACGAGCACTGCCAGGGGCTGGGCGCCCCCTGGGGGCTTCGAGGGTCACCCACGGAAGCTGTCCAGCGGGTGACAGGAGGTGGTCTAGGCTGGTTCCCAGAAGCCCAGCCCACCCGCCTGAGACAGTCCTACAGTCACACAGCTCACGCCCCCCAAACGCCCCAGGCCCCCAGGAGGGAGGGTGTGGAGAAGGGCCTTACCGCGCCCCCGACAGCCACCATGTCGCCGCTGGGGTGCACGGCCACCACCTCGGGCTCGTAGCCGGGGTTGTCGATGCTGAAGCACTTCTTCTGATCCTTCAGCAGGACGATCTGAAACACGCGGGCAGCCAGGTGACGCGGGGGCCCGGGCACCTGTCACTCGGTCCTCCGTGCCGGTCTGGGCGCCGTCCCTGACCTTGCCGAGGGCAGGCCAGGGCACCGGACTCAGCCCCGGGACCCCGAGCTACGCGTCCTTCCTCATCGGCCAGTGGGGACAGTGACAGCTGCTGTCACGGCACCACCCCGCTGTGCCACCACTGCCGCTGGCACCGGCTTCTTAGGAAGCTGTGTGGCGCCTGAACGGCCCATAGCTCCTCCAGGCGCATGGGCACGAGGCGCGTGCTCGGCGGGACGGAGCGCTCACGAGGCCCAGGACGGCACGAATGCCCGGCAGTGCCAGGCCCGGAGCCGGCCCCGGGAACGAACGTGGCACGCGCACCGAGTCCTGGTCCCCCGAGCCTAGGTGATACCCCTCCCAGCTCTGACCCGTGCCTGTGGGACAGCCGGGACTGGCACCCCCTCTGGAGACGGGCGCCAGCAGGCGGGCCACGGGGCTGGGGTCCGGGCCCCAGGAGGCTCCCTGCTCTCCAGTAGCGAGAGCAGAGCCAGAAGTGGGGGGACAGCACAGAGGGTGCGCAGGCGTGGCCCGGAAGTGCCCAGTGCACCTCTCCCGTGCTCTGCCTCAGCCAGCAGCCACCCGGACTTCCGTTCTGGGGGCAGGAAAGGCCCCAAGCGGGGCCGAGTGCCTGGGTGTCCAGGACCTCCCCAAGGGCTCGGCAGACGGAAAACCAGAGCCTGGTGTGGTTGAGCCACCACCTATGTGGACAGCTCACGAATAGCCTGAGACTGTCCCCCAGGGTGTAAGAGCCACTGCAAAGATGGAATTCAGGGTTCGGGGTGGGTGCCTAGTAAAAGCCAACGAAGCCAGCAGCCGGTGTCCCCAGAGCGGGAGCCACAACCCCTGCCAAGGGTGCTGCACCCCTGGGGATGGCGGTGTCCCTTCTCCACTGCAGAGGACACAGTGTACTGGGAGGGCCCGCCAGGTGCCCGGAGCCCCACGGCTGGAGCAGAGCGAGACCGCACGCCTGGGCCGCAGCCCACTCTCTCCCACCTGCAAGGGCCGGGTGCCCACACGGCCGGCAGGGAGCCCGCCCCACGGACCCCGCCTTCCGGCCTCCCCCCGTTTGTCCTCTGCACCCCACCGACCGCCCAGCTGCCCGCAGCGCCGGCCTGGCAGGAGGCGCGCGTTATCTAGGACACAGGAGCCGTTCTCCCCGAGGCAGTCGAGTTGGCAGGCGGGAGGAGGGGCGTGGGTCCTGCACGGCCGCTTGCTCCAGCAGCGTCTGTCTCTCGAGCCCGCGGGGGCTCGGTCACACCTGCCTTCTCAGGGGCGCACGGCGGCCGCCCAGGTCTGCGGACAGACGGGGCAGCACCCCGCGTAAAGTGGGTCAGGCAGGGGTCTCGATCCAGGGCCCTTCGTCCCAGACACTCCCAGAGAAGAGGATGCGGAGGCCTCGCTGTCCTGAGCGAGCGCCAGGCTGCGGAGCTGGGACGCAGACCCCACTCTGGCCAGGGCCCTGCCAGCACGCGGCCTCGGGGGGTCCCCAGGCCACTCTGAGCTCCAGGCGCCTCGTTCTCCCTCGTGGCCCTCCCGCGAGCGGTCGGGGGGAGATGGGCAGCCCGGGGGGCAAGGCGGCCCTGGCCCAGGACCACGAGCCAAGGCCCAAGGCTCCTGCTGAGCCTGACGCTGGTTCCAAGCCCGGCTCCGCCCCTGGCCGGCAGCTGCCCCCTGCGTGCAGCTGACGGGACGCGGCACGAGTGTGCACGCGGCCCCAGCGCAGACGGCGCCCGGCGAGGACGAGGGCGTACCTGCCCGATGCACACCACCACCGTGTAGCCTCCGGGGCCCACGGCCAGGCACTTGGGCTGGACGTCCAGTTTCACGACTCCCTGGCCGCTGTGAGAGAAGGGGAAACGCGTTACCAGGGGCTCAGTGCAGGTGCCACACACACTGACCGCACACCCACGGCCACGCGGGTGCAGGAGGGACCCCCGAATGTGGGGGAGGCGGGGGGGTAAAAACAGTTCAGACTCTGGGAGCAGCACAAACCACAGGGCCTGGGGCAGGGGCGGGGGGCGGGGGTGGACGCAGAGAAAGTGAATCCTGAGGGGTTGCGGGGGCGGGGAGAGGGGGAGGGCTGAGGCCCGACGCGGGGGTCCTCGGTGGCTTCTGTAAGTGTCCTGAAACATGACGAACACCCAGTCACGCCGTGTGGGGCGCACACAGCACACGTGTTCTCCACAGTGGGTGCTATGCCTGGCGTGAGGGTCACCAGGAGTCTGCCCCCTGCAGCGGGACCGCGGGGTCTGAGCGGCTGGACAGTGAGGCCGGCGAGGGCCAGTCTGGCTGTGGCGCTGCAGGCGAAGTCTGTCCTTCCACAGGCAGGAGCGGGGACACTGCTCCCTGCCCCCTCTGAGCACGGCACACCGTGAACACACGGACTCCAGCTCCAGGGCCCGCCAGCCAGGGACGCCAGCGGACTGCAGCCGACACCGCCTTTCGCCCAACCTCCTGCCGCCGGCCCGTCCCCTGGGGGGCCCTCCCTGGCTCCACGGCCCTTCCCTGGCTGAGCAGCAGGGCCGGGGGGCGGGGCCTGCAGGTGGGATCCGTGCTGCCTGGCTTGCCCCGTCCGCCGGTCACCCGGACTCTAGCGCAGTGAGGACAGAGCACGTCGCTGTGTGGCCAAGCGCAGGGCCGGGGGGCGGGGAGCGGGGAAAGCGCCACATCTGCCCGGGTCGTGGCCGCGGCCGCACGGCCCCGCTCACCTGTAGTCCCGCAGGGTGACGCTGGTGTAGCGCACCGTGTCGTCCATGCTGCAGCTCACCAGCTGCCCGGCCTCGTCCACGGCCATCCTGGACACCTGGTTCGTGTGGCCCTTCCCAGCGAAGGCATCGTTCTCCCCCGTCTCGGAATCCCAGTAATGTGGGGCGCAGTTAAGGAAAGCTGGGGCTCCGGGACGTGCTGCGCGCCCCCCAGGGGGCCCGAGGGCCCGCCCCGTCCCGGGCGGCGCGTGGGGGACAGGACGGCAAGCGCCGGCCCGAGGTGAACTCCCCGCGCGCATCCGTGGCGGCAGGCTGGTGGGAACCCAGCTGCCCGCCGCCCAGCCACGCAGACCACAGGCTGCGCAGCTCGCGGGGCGGACAGAGGGCAGCCTGGGGTGCTGGGCCCAGCGGGTAACGGCCGTGGCGGCTGCAGCGGCTCCGCCAGCCGGCGGGCCTCCCCTCCGGCCGCGGGAAGGGCGCGCCAGCACTGCTGCCGGTGGCCCGGGGCCAGCTCTGCGCGTCAAGGATATTGATGTGCCCGTCGTGGCTCCCGGAGTAGATGTAGGACTTGCCGCCGTTCCTGTGCACCGTCAGGCACTGGATGGACTTGCTGTGGCCCTGCGGGGCGGACGGACGCGGCAGGGTGAGGTGAGGACATGCCGGCCTGCCTGTGACCTGCCGGCTGATCCACCCGTCACGCCCGGGTGTGAGGGAGGAGCGGGAGCCCCCCCACCAGCTGCCGCGTGCCGAGACCCTGCAGCCCACCGGGCCTAAAATGCCCCCGGCACACGGCCCCTCCCTCCACGGCACCTACCCCGACCAGGCCAAGGATTGGGTCTGATGAGACCCCCCTGAGCCAAGTGGCCCCTCTCTGCAGACCGACGGGGCAGCCCAGCCCCCAAATGCTGCTTGCACTCGAGCGCCAGGACCAGCCCCCCTGGAACCCAGTGAGGAGGGGGCGGGCAGCAGGTACAGCTCACAGAAGCAGACAGGGGCCTCCAGCCACCGGGAGACCCCCCAGACCCAGGCGCTGCGTGCCACTGCCCTAACTCCCGCCTCCTCCTGGCTCACACAGGGCATCAGCACCATGCACCCGTGGGAGACACCCCTGTGGCAGGAGAGAGGGCACGTTTCTTTTCTGACGACCGTTATAGCCCACGAGATGCCCTGAGCCTCCCAGCGGGAGGAACAGAGCAGCCAGGCCCAGGGACCGACAGGCGGGGTTCGGCCTGGGATGGACGCCCCGGTCCCCTGTGGGGCGACAGCCCACGGCAGCTGCTCCTGGGGCGAAGGAGGTGGGCTGACGGCAACGCCCGGACCCCTACAATACCCTGGAGGGCCAGCGCCGTGACTGTCCCCACCCCCGCGGTGTCCGGCCGCTGCACCTGCGCCACACCCCCACTGCAGTGGACTGGGAACCTCACGTCCTCGGGGCCAACCACACTGGACCAGCCCGTCCGGGCACCAGCACCCCAGTGCCTCCACCCCGCACGCGATGCAGCGAGCGCCCAGCTGACGGCCCCAGGGGCCAGTCACACAGCTGCAAGCAGCTGGGAGTGCTGCGGCCTGCCACCTGGAGTGCCTTAAAATGACCCTCAGCTGCCAGGAGGGGGTATACGTGAAGCCTAGCTGTGAACCCCCCTCTCGAAATCACAACTCAGTGCCCTTACAGAGGGGCCCCCACCGGAGGCCCCAGAGCAGGTGAGCCCACCCCGAGCCCCACTTCAGATGACGCCCCCACCCCTGGCAGAGGTGGGGTCTGCAGGGGGCGCAGGAGCTCCCGGTGCGGCTCTCCGCTTCCTGCGATGACAGAACCCCCACGGCTGACCGGGAGAGGGTGACTCCCACCCAGGGGCCACCAGTGCTTGTCCGGCCTGAGTAAGCGTTCTGGGTGACAGGGACAGGTCCTCCCATCCTTCCAACTGCTGTCCCTTGCTGCCCGAACTCCTGGCTGGCGTCCGAGGCCTCCGTCACCTCTCCAAGTTCATTTCCTCGCCCCTCACCCCCGCACGCCTTCCTGCTTTAACCACGCAGAACGCGAGGACACCCCCCCACAGCCAGGCCCAGCTCCAGGCCGGCCGGCCAGCTCTCCTCCAGGCTCTCGCTGGCCGCCCCCATCTGCAGCAATGCTCCCCTCACCGCATTCGGGGCTCAGCGTGTCACAACCCACGAGGTCCTGGGAGAGGGCAAGGGCCCTTGGTATCCCACTCACCACTGCTCAACTCACAGCCCACAACGCAACCAGCACCTGCCGCCTTCCGAAAGCCCCAGGGCCGAGCCTCCTGCCGCCCCCCCAAGGCTCTCTCTGCTCCCAGGCGGGCGCACCTGTCCCCCGGCCGCCCCCGCGATCCTTACCTTGATGACCCGCAGGGGTTTGCTGGGGTTGTTCTGGTCCAGGTAGTTGATGTAGCCGGACAGGGAGATGCTGAGGAGGTGGTCGCTCTGCCACAGGCAGCCCAGCTGCTGGTCCAGGATGCTGGGGCCCATCGTGAACGTGCTGACAACGGAGTTCGCGCCGACGTCCCACACTCTGGAGGTCTTGTCTCCGGAAGCAGAGAGCAAGCGGGTGCTGTCAGGACTCCAGCTTATCTGCTCCAAGGAGACACGTGTCACACGTCCGCCAGCTGCGGTGGGGAGGGGCTCAGAGAGCCGCGGTGCACAGCCCCGCGTCCGAGCAGGGAGAGGCCGGGAGCCGGTGGGCACGGACGCGACGAGTGTCCAGGCCCTGGCACCTGTCCCGCGTGACCCCGAAGCTCTGTCCCACCGCGCCTCCTTTAAAGCTTCTCACTGCAAAATCCGTTCCCGTGACTGCGAACACCCCGGGGACCCAGCCACCGCCACCGCCACCCGGGAGCGC